>PVJL010014120.1:0-23329 GCA_004026885.1 Lyroderma lyra | reverse complement strand
AAAAAAGAAAGAATTCAGTGTATTGCTCTTTTACATTTTTAAAGTTTATCTTTTGATATTTTACTTTTTATTGAGATTGCAAAAGTTACTGTTTTTTCCATTTCTTTTTCTGAAGTTTCATTGATAGTATTATATTGAAATAAGGGCCCTTGACACGAGTGACACCATGTTATGAATTGTACTCCATTTTGTTATGAGCTGTACTTCATTTTAAAAATGTATTGTGTTGCTAACTGCCCTGGGACTTTTCCACCAGCAACGTTGAGACTGCCAAAAACCCAAGTCTGCCAGATTCCAGGAAACGCCCAGGTGTGCCCAACTTAACTTGCTTATCTTAGCTTCTGTAACTTGCTTGGCTAATCTTCCTCTCCTAGCTAGTTGTGATTTTTGCCTTTAACTCACTTGGCTAATCTCCCTCTACAAGGTCGTTGTGGTTTTTGCCTTTAAATATTCTCCCCTGAGTTTGCTAGGGGCCACAAGTTTTTTGGATGTTAGTCCATTCATGGTTGCCAGCTTCTAGAATAAAGACTTTTAATTCAGCCTTTTTTTTTTTTCTTTTTTTGCTTTTTGGTATGTGGGTAGCTCCCTGACTGGGAATCGAACCCAGGCTGCAGCGTTGACAGCGCCACCGCCGAAGCCTTAAGCCACTACACCATCAGGGAACTCCCGAATTCAGCCTTTCTGAATGTGGTGAATTTATTACTCACTGTCCAAATACAGCAATATATAGAAATGCAATGAATTTCTGTACATTGATTTTGTATCCTGCAAATTAACTATATTTGTTTGTTGTTTCTAATAGTTATTTGGTGGAGTCTTTATGTCATTAGCAAAAAGTGACAATTTAACTTATTCATTCCCAATTTAAATGCCTTTTATTTTGTTCTCTTGCTTGATTGCTCTGGTTAAGACTTTCAGTACTATGGTGAATAACAGTATTCACAAGTGGCATCCCTGTTTTGTTTCTGATTTTAGAAAAAAAGGTTTCAGTTTTTCACCATTAATATGATATTAGCTGAGGGTTTGTCATATATGGTCTTTATTATGTTCAAGTATTTCCCTTTTATACCCATTTTACTAAGTGCTTTGAGCAAAATGCTTGTTGTATCTTGTCAAATGCTTTTCCTGCATCAATTGGTATAATTATATAATTTTTATCTTTTATTTTGTTTATGTGGTGTATCACATTGATTGATTTGTATATGTTAACCAGCCTTGTGCCCCTGGAATGAATCCCACTTGATCATGATGTATAGCCTTTTCAATGAATTGTTGTATTCTATTTGCTAGTATTTTGTTTAGAATTTTTGCATCTGTATTCATCAGAGATATTGGTCTGTAGTTTCCTTTCTTTGTGTTTTTCTTACCAGGCTTTGGTATCAGAGTAACATTGGCCTCATAAAATAAGGTGGAAAGTATTGCCTCTTCTTCAATTATTTGGAAGTGTTTGATGAGGAGAGGTATTAAATACTCCTTGAATGTTTGGTATAATTCACTAGTGAAGCCATCAGGTCCTAGAGTACTGCTTTTGGGAAGGTTTTGGCTGATTGTTTCAATTTTATTAGTGTTGATTGGTCTATTTAGATTACTCAGTTCTTCTTGATTCAGTCTAGGTAGGCTATATGTTTCAAAAAACTTGTCCTTTTCTTCTTGGTGGCATAGTTTTTTATAGTATTCTCATGTGATCTTTTGTATTTCTGCAATATCCATTGTAATTTCTCCTTTTTCATTTCCTATTTTGATTATTTGTGTTTTTCCTATTTTGACCTCTGTGAATCTAGTAAGGGGTTCATCAATTTTCTTAATTTTTTCAAAGAACAAACTCTTTGTTGCATTAATTTTTTTTCTATTTTTTTGTCATTGTTCTCTGTTTCATTGAATTCTGTTCTAATTTTTATACTTTCCTTCCTTCTGCTGACTCTGGGTTTTATTTGTTTATGTTTTTCTAGCTCTTTAAGATGTAATGTTAGGTTGTTCCTTTGGGGTTATCCTTGTTTCTTTTTTTATTGTTAGACTTATTGAGTGACATTGGTTAGCAAGAATTACATAGGTTCCAAGCATAAAATTCTATAGTGCATTATCTATGTGTTGTATTATATGTTCACTACCCAGTGTGAGTTCTCTTTCTATCGCCATACATTTGGCTCCCCCTCCCTCTGTTTTCACCCCCTCACTTCTCCTGTCCCCTCCCCACTTGCCCCTAGGTAACCACTAAACTGTTAACTGTGTCCATGAGTTTTTTTTGTTTGTTTGTTTTTTCTTCATTGCTTTCAATTTAATATTCCACATATAAGTGAAGTCATATGGTTCTTGGTTTTTTCTGTCTGACTTATTTAACTTAGCATGATGTTCTTGAGGTTCATCTATTCTGTCCAAATGGCAATATTTCATCTTTTCTTATAGTTGAGTAATATTTCATTGTGTATATATACCACACTTCTTTATCCAGTCATCTATTGAAGGGAACTTTGTTTGTTTCCATGTCTTGGCCACCATGAACAGTGCTGCAATGGACATTGGGTTACATAAGTCTTTGCAGACTAAGGTTTTTAAAATTTTGGGGTAGATACCCAGAAAGGGGATTGTTGGGTGAAATGGTAACTCCACTTCCATATTCTTGTTTCTTAAGATAGGCCTATACTGATATAAATTTTTCTCCTAATAGTGTTTTTGCTGCATTCCAATTATTCTGATAGGATTCATTTTTATTCTCATTTGTTTCTATGTGTTTTTTACCTTTTAAAAAATGTTCTTCTTTAATTCAGCCATTGTTTAATAGTATGTTTTTTAATCTTCACATGTGTGTATGTAGTTTTTCCTGCTTACTTTCTGCAGTTGACTTCCAAGTTTTGTGGTTAGAGAATACCCTTGGTATATTTTCAATCTTCTTAAATTTGCTGAGACTAGTTTTGCATGACAGCATATGGTCTATCCTTGAGAATGTCCCATGTGCCCTAGAAAATAATGTATAGTCTTGTGTTCTAGGATGAAGTGTCCTGTAAATGTCAATTATATCCATTTGTTGTCATGTATCATTTAAGGTTGATATTTTCTTATTGATTTTTTGTTTGGGTGATCTATTCAAAGCTGTCAATGGGATGTTTGTCTTCTACTATAATTATGTTTTTGTCAGTTTCTTTATTTAGTTCTGTTAGTACTTGTTTTGTAAATTTTAGTGCTTCCAGATTGGGAGCATATGTATTAATAACTGTCATGTATTCTTGTTGTATTGTCCCCTTTATTACTATGACCTGTCCATCTTAGTCTCCTGTTATGAGGGTGGGCTGATACATTTTGCTTAAACTGTAATTTGTTTTTATATTAGACATACCTGGATATAACTGGTTTTGTGTAGTCATATGGTAACTCCCCTCCATCATTCTTGACCTTGTACACCCAGATGTTTTACAATTTTAACCCAGTTCATACTGAAATGAAAGTGTTCAAACATTTAGTTCAAATAACACGCTGTTATTGAATTCTTAACAGTGAAAAATGTTCCTCCAATATTTTATTGAGAATTGTGAAAAAGATAAGCATTTCTTAAAGAAGATTATTACAGGTGATACAATTTGGTTCCAAGGAGATGCAAAAAAATGGCAGCGTGAGAGGGACCTCTGAAAAACTCCTCTGGAGATTACAACAAAGAAAACAACTATACCTCAACCAAGGACCCTCTAAACATTGCACAATCACAGCTAAGAAACCCTCATGTCCCATTAAGGTACCTACAAACACGCACAGGGTTAAACAGAGGAGAAATAAAGGGAAGAGAGGGGACAGGACCAAGCAGCTCCCTGCTTGGAACTGTAACGCTGAGGAGGGAGGATGAAGGAGAAAGCTCTGGACTTCAATCAGTCCACAGGACAGAGGAAAGGAGGCCCACAGGTGGGTATGAAATTCCACAACCACCTCACTTTGACCCCGGGAGGTGCAGACTGGTCCTCAAGACACAGCAGCCTGACCACACTCCAGTTTCCAGAGGAGGGGGAAGGGCTGGGAGGTGAGGAGCTGCAGTGCGAATGCTCTGGCTAGTAAGGAGAAGGAGAGACGGGATTTCATGTGTGTTTCTCAGCCCACAACCAGGATGGTTTGAAAGACCAGCATACAGGACTGACCCCAAGGCTCAGGGCAGAATTCTCACATGGGGCAAACCAAGAACACAAAGTTGAAATCACGCCCAAGCTCCCTGTATGACCCCTGGAGCCCCAGGAAGAAAACAAAGCCACAAACACCCCTCCCCATACAGACCTCTGCCCATCCAGTATCAGAAGCAAATACCTAAAAAATTATAGCTGAGAGGATCCAGGGAGACTGCAAAAAATGAGAAACCAGAGAATTAAAGTGATGGGAACAGATGACCCATCAGAAACAGAGCTCAAAGCAATGATTATAAAAATACTTAAGGAAACTGAATGATAATTTCAAAAGAAAGATAGCAAGCATTAAAGAAGACTTAAAAATCATTATAAAGGATCAGGAATAATGATTACATTAACTGAAATGAAGAACAGAATAAAAGTCACCAAACTAGTTATAATAGAAGTGCAAAGCAGTGATTTGCAGGAAAATCCACCCAAAAACACCCAACCAGAGCAGATACAAACAAGAATCCAAAACAGTGAGAATGGCTGGAGATTCCTCTGGGACATTATTAAACATAAAAAATATTCAAATTATAGGTCTACCAGGAGAGACAGAGGAAAAGCAAGGAATCAATAAATTATTTGAAGAAATCATGACTGAAAATTTTTCTAACCTGGTGAAGGAAATAAACATGTAAACCCAGAAAGGAGAATCCAAACAAGTTGATCTTAAATAGGTACACACTGAGACACATCATAATTAAAATGGCAAAAGTTAAAGAAAAAGAGAAATTTCTATAAACAGCAAGAGAAATGCAAGTAGTAACTTATAAAGGGACACCCATTTAATTCTCAGCTGATTTCTCATAAGAAACTTTACAGGCCAGAAGGAGTTGGCAGGAAACATTCAACATGATGAAAACCAAGGATCTACAACCAAGGATAATGTATCCAGCAAGGTTAGCATTCAAAATTGAAGGACAGATAAAGAGGTTCTCCGATACCAAAAAGTTAAAGAAATACATCACCACTAAACCAGTACTACAAAGAATGTTAGAGGGACTTCTTTAAGATGGGAGGAGGGAAAGGGATGGAGAAATTTTGTTTGGTTGTTGACATAAAATTGAAAGTAACAAAGAAATAAAACTCACGGACACAGTCAATAATTTAGTAGTTACCTGAGGGCAAGGGGGAGGGGTGGGAGAAAAGGGACAAGGACACAAATATATGGTGATGGAAAGAGAACTGACTCTGGGTGATGAACACATAATACAACACATAGAAAATGTAACATAGAATTGTACACCTGGGACCTATGTAATTTTATCAACCAATGTCACCCCAATAAATTAAATAAAAATATATATAAAAATTTGGCTCCATCATTATTATACTGAGAACAAAAGGTAGTGCATGGAATGCTATCATAAGAAATCACATTTTACCCAGAAGCCTGAGTTTTGAATTATTTTTGTCTGTGGTGATTACTTATAGCTGTATTTTGTTGACTACCTTTTGTTCTCAGGGTCACAATGATGAAGTAGACTGACCAGATATACAGTTCTAAATGGGACAGAAAACAACAATACTGTTCTGTTCTGTTTCAGCCTACTGAAACCTTAAATTTAACCCAGTGAGATTAGGCTGAACATATGTACCATTTGAAATAGGACAGTGCTATTGTTGCTTGTCCCATTTAAAATGATACATCTGGTCAGCATATGATAGACACAAGTTTCACCACCTGTAACAATCTTCTTTAAGTAGTCCTCACCTTATTTTTCAAAACTTTCAAAAAAGTTGGAGGAACTTTTTCTGTTGTTAATGATTCAGTAACAACATGCTGTTTAAACTGTATGTCTGAATATTCTTCCATTTCAATGTGCACTGTGTGAAAAATGTAAAAAGATCTGTATGTTCAAGGTCAAGAATGATGGAGAGGAGATACTATGCGACTACACAGAACTCTTTATATTCAGATATCTCTAATGTAATAAAAAATTACAGTGGAGGCAAAATTTATCAACCCACCTTCATATATACATACATATATAGATAGATAGATAGATAGATAATCTTGAAGTCTGTTTTTTCAGATATAAGAATGGCTATATACCTGCTTTTCTCTGGGTGACATTTGCTTAGAGTTTTATTTTCTACCCTTTGAATCTATATTTGTCTTCATAACTGAGATGTGTCTCTTGGAGACAGCATATAGTTGGTTTTATATATATATGTATTTTTTAATCTAATCTGCTATCCTGTGCTTTCTTATTGATGTGTTCAATCCACTTACATTTGTGGTGATTATTGATATATGAGAATTTTCTATAACCATTTTGTGGTAGATCAGTATCTTTATTGCTTCTCTGCTTTTTTGTTTCTGTTATTTTAGTTTGGTGGTGTTCTATAATTTTTTCCTCTATTTCCTCTTTTTTTGTTATGTGTCTCAGTTGTGGATTTTTTTGAATGGTTATTATTGAATTTCTATAAAAGAAAGTTTCATATGTACATTAGCTCCTCATTTTAGGCATGCTTCTTATATCCATCCCCTTTTGATAATTTAGAAATTAACTTTCTTTCCTTTTAACTTTTTTTGTTTCAGGTTATACCTATTCATTTTGACTTCTTGATTCAGGTTGAATAGTCTCCTTCAGTATTTATGTAATGCAGGCCTTGAATGGGAGAATTTCCTCAGCTTCTGTATGTTTGAGAAAGTTTCTATACCTTTTTCATATCTAAAGGATATCTTTGCTGGATAAATTATTTATTTCTTTTAAAAGTTTGAAAAATTGATTCCACTTTCTTCTGGCTTGTAGAGTTTCTGCTGAGAAGTCTGATGAGTCTAATAGGCTGTCCTTTACATGTTAAAGCCATCTTTTCCCTGGATCCTTGAGAATTTTTTCTTTGCCATTGATCTTTGACAGCTTCAACATAATATACTATGAAAAAAGGTGTGTTATGATTTAGGTAGTTAGATATTCAGTGTGGTTCTTTGATTTAAGGATCCAGTTCTTTGTATGGGTTTGGAAAGTTCTCATTGACTAGTTGAGTGGACACTGCCTTTTTCACTTCTTCTCCTTCTTGTATACCCATTATTGTTATGTTGCTCTTTCTGATGGAGTAAGTTCTTGTAGAGTTCTTTCATTTCTTTTAATTCTTATAATTCTCTCTTCTTTCATCTGTGTAATTTCTATGTTTCTGACTTTGATATCACTAATTCTTTCCTCCATTTGTCAGCTCTGTTTCCTTATGTGGCTATTTTATCTTTATATTTTTTTATTGAGGTTTTTATCTGTAGAATTTCTTTTTGATTCTTTTCTAAAATTTCAATTTCTTTGGTAAAATATTAATTTTGGTTGTTGATTTTATTTCTGAGTTCATTAAATCACTTATCTGTTTTCCCTTGCATTTTGTATAGTTTTTTCAGAAGTGCAATCTTAAATTCTCTGTCATTTAAATTACATATTTCTATGTCTTTAAGTTCATTTCCTAGGGATTTTTTAATTATATTTTGACCAGCCTTGTTAGCTTGGTTGTTCATATTAATTATTGAATTGTTTTTTATTTATTGTTAATTTTATTGAGGTGGCATTGGTTTGCAAAACTTACATGGGTTCTGTGCATTTACAGGAGTGGATTCTTCCATGGGTGTGAGTTGTAGAGCTCTGAACCTCTGGAACTTTAATGTTTTCCCTGCTGCCAGCAGCTATAGTACCTGTGTGTTTCAGCTTCCCTGAGTGCCTCCACTGATTTCAACCAGGAAAGGTGGGGTCAAAGTTTTGTTGGGAGAGGTGGCTGTTGTGTTTGTGTCTCTGGATGGTAGCTGCTGTCAGCCTACTGGAATTAGCTTTACTGTGTATCTGCCACTCAGGTACTGTCTCCCCAAATCTCAGGGCTGTAGATATTCTGCTCTTTAACCCAATGCTCATTGCTACAGTTTCTTTTGGGGTTGGCAAAAACATTGGGGGGAGGTAAGGGAAACAAGTTCTTGGAAGGTAGGGGTTCATGGCCAAGTTCTGTGTCTTTGTTTCCTGCCTTGCACTGAAGGTGGTGAATGCAGTGCATCTTTATACTCTTCTGTAGTCAGTCTTTGCCTACAGGACTTTGCCTTGAGCACTTGGTTCAGCCATATTATATACTGATCCCTTAGGCACAAATTCTGGTGGCCAGAAAAGGCACAGTCACTGCCTTTTCACTCTTTCTCTCTCCCAGGACTAAAGTGAGTTCTGGAATGCAGTCCCTGGCCCTGTGTTTTCCTATCCTTCTCTCTCCCAGGACTGTGGAAGCTTTGGGTTTCTCACCTGCCTTCTCCTGGTTGCCTCCCATTCCCCAGGATCACAGTATGTTCCAGGGAGAGTCTAATGGCCCTTGTCTTTGCACTTCCCCCTTTCCTTCTTCCCAGTTCACCCCTCTTTGCCCACCTTCAAATATTTTGATGCTGTGATTGGGTCTCTCAGTTGTGTTTGTGTGTTGAATAGGTAATACTTTGTTGAATTATAGTTGTTCAATTTGTTGCAACTTCTAAGGGAGTTTTTCAGGACCTCCTCTCACACTGCCATTTTGATGATATCACTCCTTCTTCACTCTTCTTCATTCTTTTTGCTCTTCTGACTAAATAATTTCCTTCATGGTGTTGATTATTTCTTCTGCATGATTGAGTCTATTTTTGAAATTCTCTGTTGGATTCTTCAGTTTCATTATTGTATTTCATAACTCTAAAATTTCTGGGGTTTTTGACGGTTGATATTTTGTCATCAAACTTCTCATTTTTGTCACTGACTGTCTTCCTAAATTTGTTCAAGTGCCACTGTTCATAGCACTGTTTAATGGGCTACATAGCTTCTCATGCGCTCTAATTTGGCTTGCTTGTTGAACAAGCTGAAGACTACTAAACAATGAGGACTATGAATTAGATTTCCTGCCTAGGCACAGCAGGAGAAGCAGCTCTAAAACTGGTAAAGCACTTTGTTTGTTGTCTTAACTCAAACCAACTTGGAACACAAGTTCTTTGGCCTTTGGCTGAAGATGGCCATTGGCTTTGCTCTGCAAACCATTGGCTCTGCCTGCCTTTCTTTTTTTTTTTTTTTCTCGAGGAAACTCTGTGCCTCACAGCTTCAAGGAATTATCTCCAGCCCTTGTCAAATGGAGCTAGAAAACTGTCTCCAGAGCATGTGGGCCTATGTCTCAGGCCCCTCACTTAGACTGGGTGAGAGGGGATGCTCCAGGCTACTCTCAATTCTTGAAATGTGCTTTAAAGTTGGACGGGGCTAGGAACTACCAGGAGGCTTGGTTATGAATTAATCACCTCATCTGTCTATAGCAGGAAAACTTCTATGCCTGCTACTAGTTTTGCTCTGGGACAATCAGTTCTGCCCACACACTTGGCTTGAGCACCATTGGGCCAAAAACTTTCTAGGAGTTGTCACCAACACTTTTGGTCAAATAGGCCTGAAAGGCACTCTCAACAGTGGGTGGTACTATCACTCAGCACCTTGTTTGGCATGGGCAAATCAGGCTCTTGGGTTGGAATCACTCATTCAAGGACCTGAATCAGGCAGATTTGCACTCTTCCAAGTTCTCTAGTCACAGTGTGTCCTTTTCTTGGTTCTATAGGCAAGCAGAGCTGCTGGTGGGATTACTAATTAAGGACTGAATGTGTGAACTTGGTCTACCAATATCCATGTGCTGATTTTTGCAAGCTTTTACCATCTTTTCTGTTACAGTCATATAGTCAGATTCCCTGGCCCCTGAAGATTACCCTGTAATCCTTGTGATGCAAGATCATAGTAGGGGTTTTTTCAAAGCAACTAATAATGCTGGATGAGAATTGTTGTCCTCCTGTGTTCTCTTTTCCCACTGGAGAAACTAGAGGCTCAGACCTCAGAGACCTCTTTGTGTGGTGTTGCACTGTCTTGGAAGAGGAGGAACGTGGTCAACATTAGCTTCTCCTCTTACCCTTCTAATGTAGTCTGTCTTGGTCTCTGAGGTGCAGGTGCATGCTTCAGTCCTATCTGCATGTCTTAGAATTATCTTAGTTGAGTCTTGTTCTTGAATAGATGTTATTTATTTTTCTTGTGAGGGAGAGTGAAGTCAGAAATGACCTATGTCACCACCTTGGTGATATTATTCTGAGCTTTAATTTCAACATCTGTAAAGCAGGGATAATACTTTCTGATCATGATAAACATTAAACAGACAATAAATGTAATGTACTTTGTAAATTACATATCAGTTTTAAAGTCTAATAGATATTTATGAAGTACTTGCTATAGGCCAGGCATAATTTGTGATACAATAATGTATGAATAGTCTCTGGCCTGAAAGAGTTTATAAAATCAATGAATCATTATAAGTTGTGTAGTATAGTGGAAAAAGCACAGACACGGTAGTCAGACACCTATTTTCAAGCCTTAGATCTACTACTTCTCAGCCAAAAAATTTTCACAATTTTATTGTATACTTTAGTTTCTTGATGTTAGAGGTGTAAATAATTGCCCTACATTGCAAAAATGATTTTTTTTGAGAATAAGATGATATAAACTATAATAATAAAACCATGTTTATTATGAAAGTTAGGTAGCACATAAAATATTCTGAGATCATCTACAGCACACCAAACCATCACTATGTCTTTACATACACAAATCAATAGGTACAGATGTTGATGTGGACACTGTATATTCAACATTTTCTTTTATGAAATGCTTTATTGAGATATAATTAACATACCATACAATTTATCCATTTAAAGTGTTCAATTCAATAGTTATTGGTATATTAGCATATATGTGCAACCGTTAACAGTCAATTTTAGAATATTTCATCACCTTAAAATGTAATCCTATGTGTTCATAGATTAGAACACTTCATATTGTTCAGATGGCATTACTCCTTGTAGTGATCTACAGATTTAATTCAATTTTTATTAAATTCCAATGTGTTTCTTTTTGCAGAAATAGAAAAATCTACCTTAAAATTTATATAAAATATCAAGGTAATAAGAACAGCCAAAACAATCTTAACAAAGAACAAAATCACAGGTCTCACACTTATAAATTTCAAAAAGTATTATAAACTTACAACAATAAAACCATTGTGGTACTGACATAAAGACAGATATATAGACTAATACAATAGGGAGCCCATAAATTAGTCTTCCCATACATGGATTAATTATTTTTTACAACAGTTTCAAAATCATTCAATGGGGAAAAGACAGTATTTTCATTAAATGGTATTGAGAAAACTAGATATCTACATACAAAAGAATGAATTTGTACACTTACCTTATGACATATACAAAAATTAGCTCAAAATGGACCCAAATGTAAAAGTTGACACTATAAAATTCTTAGGAGAAAATATAGAGGGAAAGCTTTATGACATTGGTTTTGGTAATGATTTCATAGATATGACACAAAAAGAACAGAAAACAAAAGTAAAAAATAGACAAACTTTCCCAGCCAGGGAACTACCCTTTCCACCTCAAAAGAAAAGAAAAGAAAAGAAAAAATAGATAAACTACATCAAACTTAAAAACTTCTGTACATCAAAGGATAGAATCAACAGAGTGAAAATATTTGTAAAACATATATCTGAAAAGGGTTTAAAAGCCAGAATATGTGAAAATTTTTCTAAACCTTAACAAAAATAACACAATTACAAAATTGACGAAAAATATGAATAGATATTTCTTTCATAAAAGATGCACAAATGGCCACAAGCAATGAAAATATGCCTAAGAGCACTAACCATTAATGAAATGCAAATCAAAACCACAATGAAATACCTCCACACACTCATTAGGATGACTACTACTAAAAAAACAAAAACAAAAACAAAAACAAAACACAATGAAACAAAAAACAGAAAATAAATATTGGCAAGGATTTGGAGAAATTGGAATCCTTGTGCCCTGTTGCATGGATTTTAAATGGTTCAGCCACCATGAAAAATAGTATGAAGTCTCCTCAGAAAATAATTTAAAAAGATTTACTATATGATCTATCAATTTTACATGTAGGTATAAACTAAAAATAATTGAAATCAGGGTCTCAAAGTCATATTTGTACACCATATTCAATATAACTATAATACTCACAATAGCCAAGAGGTGGAAACAATCCAAGTGTCCATCAATGGATAAATGAATAAAAATATGTGGTATATACATAGAATGGAATATTCAATCTTACAAAACATTTTCTGACACATGCTGTAACATGGATGAACCTTAAAGACATTATTCCATTTATATAAGGTATCTAAAAGAAACAAACTTTTAGAAAGTATAATGGTGGATACCATGGATGGACTGTGGTAAGGGAAAAATGTGGAATTATTGTTTAATGGATACAGAGTTTCAGTTTTGCAAGATGCAAAACTTCTAGAGAGCTATTGCACAACAATGTGTATAGAGGTAACAGTACTATACTGTATATCTAAAGATGAATGAGATGATAAATTTTATGTTTATTTACCACAAACAAAACCCAAAAATTTTAATTCACATGGCTTGATATGACAAAATGAAGAGATAGTCTGTTCAAACTAAAAAAAAATTTGGCTAAGATGATAAATTTTATGTTACATGCATTTGGCCACAACTAAAAATTAAAAATGATACCCTGAAACTTTTAGCTTTTACATACTTATTCCCACATCCCCACCCCAAACCCTGAGCAATCACTAATCTACTTTTTGTCTCTATAGATATTTTTATTCTGGGTTTTTATATAAATGAAACCATAAATCAAATATGTGGTCATTTGTGACTGTCTTCTTTCACTAACTGTTTTTGAGATTCATTCATGCTCTAGTATGTATACTTACTTTATTTTTTTATGGTTAAATGATATTTCATTATATGGATAAAATAAATTTTACTTATCTATTCATATCTTAATGGACATGGGTTTTTACCACTTACTGCCTATTAAAAATAATGTTTTTATAAATATTCACATATAAGTGTAAGAACACATTTTCATTTCTCTTGAGTATAAATGTATGAGTGGAATTATAGACTTATGTGATAATTCTATGTTTAATGAGTAAATACCATACTGTCTTACAAAGTGGCTGCACCATTTTACTTTCCTACCATCAGTGTATGAGGGTTCTGATTCTTCCACATCTGCTTGCTGATACAATTTTTTTTTTTTTTTTTTTGCTTTTTGTACGTGAGTAGCTCCCTGGCTGGGAATCGAACCCAGGCCGCAGCACTGACAGCGCCAGCACCGAAGCCTTAAGCCACTACACCACCAGGGAACTCCCCTCATTGTGGTTTTAAGTTGCATTTTCCCAATGACTAATAATGCCAGACGTTTTTTTCATGTGCTTTTGGTCCTTTGTATATCTTCTTTGGAGAAATGTCTATTTCGATATGTTGTCTATTTTTTAATTGCATCATTTGTTTTTTTAATTGTTTAGTTGTAAGAGTTCTTTATACATTTTAAATAAAAGATTTTTGTCAGATATATGATTTTTAAATATTTCTGTCATTCCATATATTGGTTATTTTTCATTTTATTGATGGATTCATTTGAAGCACAAAAGTTTTTAGCTTTGATACAGTCCAATTTATCTACTGTCTTGTTCCTGAGGCTTTTGTGTAATATCTTAGTATTTATTGTAAAAAATTCTAGGTCATAAAGATTTATCCTTTTATTTTCTCCTAAGATCTCTAAAAATGTTTTACTTATATGTTTTAAATTCATTTTTGAGATGACTTTTGTATATGATGTGAGGTAAGGGTCCAATTTTATTTTCTTGTACATGATTATTCAGTTATATCATACTATTTAAAAAATACTATAATTTTATTCACTGAATGGTATTGGCATTCTTATCACAAATCAGTTGGCCATAATGTATGGGCTTATTTCTGGACACTCAATTCAATTACATTTTTCTATATGTCAATCCTTTTGCTAGTAACACAATGTTCTAACTAATTTAATTAGATTATTTTAAGTTCTAAAATGAGGAAATGTGAAGTCTCCTAGTTTAGTCTTTTTCCAGATTGTTGTGGCTATTTTGATTCTCTTACAGTTCCATATGAATTATAGAAGCTTCTGTTTTGTTTTTACATAAAGCCAGTTGGGATACTAATAGGGATTACATTGATTCTGTAGATCAGTTTGGAAATTATTACAATTTTAACAATGCTTAGTCTTGTGATTCATGAACATGGAATCTTTATTTATTTATCTAGATCTTTAATTTTTTGACAATATGCTGTATTTATCAGATTATAAGTTTTGTACTTCTTTTGCTAAATTTATTTCTATAATTTTATTATTTTTGATGCTGTTGTGAATGGAATTATTTTAATTCATTTTCTGATTGTTTATTGAAAGTGAGAGACAAATACCATATGATCTCACTTATGTGTAGAATCTATGGAACAAAATAAGAACCACTATGAAGGACAGTGTGGTGGTTCCTCAGAAAACTAAGAATGGAGTTGCCATATGATGTGGAAAACCTCCTTCTGGGTACTTAGACACCAAATTTAAAAACTTTAAACTGCAAAGACTTATGTACCCCAATCACTATTCATCATGGCCAAGATATGGAAGCAACTAAAGTGCCCTTCAATAAATGACTGGATAAAGAAGCTGTGGTACATATACACAATGGAATATTACTCAGGTATAAGAAAAGATGAAATACTACCATTTGCAACAGAATGGATGGACCTTGAGAACATCATGGTAAGTGAAATAAGCTAGACAGGAAAAACCAAGAACCATATGACTTCATATGTGGAATATTAAACTGAAAACAACAAAGAATAAAATACTCATGGACATAATCAATAGTTTAGTGGTTACCTAGGGGAAGTGAGGAGAGGGTGGGAGAAAATGGAGGGGGTGGGAGAGGAGAGAGGAGGAGCCAAATATATAGTGATGAAAAGAGAACTGACACTAGGTGGTCAATATATAATATAACACATAGATGATACACTCTAGAATTGTACATCTGGAACCTATGTCATTCTTGTTAACCAATGTCACCCCAATAATTCTAACAATAAAAAAAGAACAACAGCAACAGAAACCAAAATAGAAGTGAACTCATAGGTACAGAGAACAAACTGATAGTTAACAGATGAGAGTGGTTTTGTGGACTAGGTGAAAAAGGTGAAGTGATTAAGAAGTACAAATTTGTAGTTACAAAATAGTCACAGGGATATAAAATACAGTATAGGAAATGTGGTCAATAATATTGTAATTACTGTGCATAGGTCCAGGTGGGTACTAGATTTTTTGAGTGGATCACTTCATAAATTATAAAAATGTCTAACCACTATGCTGTACACCTTAAACTAATATAAAATCATGTTGAATATCTATTGTAATTCAAAAAAGTGTATTATAATTAATTTTTGTATATTGAATTTGTATCTTGCAACTTTTTTTTTTTTTAATGTGAGTAGTTCCCTGGCTGGGAATCGAATCAAGGCCTCAGCGTTGACAGCGCCAAAGCCTTAGCCACTACACCACCAGGAACTCCGTCTTGCAACATTTTTATTAAAAGAAAAATCTTGATTATTATAAAACATGTTTATTAGTTCTAATATATTTCAGTGGATTGCTCAGAATTTTTTATATATAAAAATATCACCTGTGAATAAAGTTTTGGTTGTTCTTTTCCAATATGGATACCTTTGTTTTTTCTTCCCTAATCATCTGGCTAGAACCTCAAGCACAATGTGGAATGAAAAGGGCAAGAGCAGACATCCTTTTCCTGTTCCTAATTCCAGTATTTCACCACTAAGTATGACATTATCTAGTTTTGTTTTGATGCCCTTTATAAGATTGAAGAGGTTTTCTTCTATTCCAAATAGAAGTGCTTTTATTAAAAAAAAAAGGCATTACATTTTGTCAAATGCATTTCTTAACCCTGTGATAATCATGCATGTGATTATACTTTATTTATTGATATGTATAACATTAATTGATTTGGCATGTTAAACCCACTTGCATTCCTGGAGTATATCCCATTTAATTATTATGTATAATTCTTAAATATTTCTAGATTTTGTTTGCTAGTATTTTGTTGAGAATTTTTGTGCCCATATTTATAAAACATTGTCTTCTAGTTTTGTTTTTTAATGTCTTTGTCCAATTTGGTATTATGATTTTATTGGCCTTGTAAGGTTTGAAAAGTTTTTCATAGTTTTCTATTTTTTGGAAGATTTTGTAAAAAATTGATATTAATTCTTCTTTGAGTGTTTTATGAAACTATGTAGGTTTGGGCTGTTTATGGGTAGTGCTGATTAAATCTCCTCACTTATAGGACTATTTAGATAGTGTATTTCTTCTTGAGCTAGTTTTGGTAGTTTGTGTTTTTGTAGAAATTTGTCCATTTCACCTGTTATTTAATTTTTTTACAGTAAAATTGTCATACTATTTCTATATAATTTAGTTTATTTTTGTAAAGTTAACAGTAATATCCCTTCTTTCATCTTTGATTCTAGTAATTTGAATTTTTTTTTTGTCAAACTAAAGGTTGTTAATTTTTTAGATCTATTCAAAGTACAAGATTTTGGTCTTGTTGATTTTCTCTATTGTTATTCTATTCTTTATTTCATTAATTTTTTTTAGATTATTTTACATTTTAAAAAATTTCTTGTGGTGACATTGATTAAAATTACATAGGTCCCATGTGTTAAATTCTATATTACATCTTCTATGTTTTGTATTATGTATTCATCACCCAGAGTTGGTTCTCTTTCCATCACCATATATTTGTGTCTCTGTCCCTTTCCCCCCACTCCCCTCTCCACTTACCCTCAGGTAACTACTAATTTATTGACTGTGTCCGTGAGATTTGTTTCTTTGTTGCTTTTGATTCTATGTTAACAGTCAAACTAAATTTATCCATCCCTATAGTAAGAAAGGGGAAAAATACTCATGTCAATAGTAGCACCTTTCACCAAAAGCAAAGAGAAAACATGTCAAACTAAACCAAAAGCAAGCAGAAGAAAGGAAATAAAGACTAGAGTAGAAATTAATGAAATTAATTCTCAGATAAGGAAAAGTTAAAGAAATACATCAACACCAAATCAGGTACTACAAAGAATGTTAAGGACTTCGTTAAGATGGGAGGAGGATGGGGAGTGGGCAAAATAAGAAAAAGGGATGCTTTTATTTCCCTTGCTGTTGAGTTCAATTTGTTATTTTCAAATGTAGGATTTAAATATAGTAAAACTTTTTTCACCATTTTTAATTTTATATTTTAATCATTGCTTTAGGATGTAAGATATGTATCTTATCACATCAAAATAAGCTTCAGATTTAAACTATCTTAATTCCAGTAATATAGAAACTTTACTGCTATTGAGATCAATTCCATTTTCCTCCATTTTTGGGCATTTTTGTTACATATGTTAAATCCACTAGTGTTACAAATTCAACAAGGCTTTGCTATAATTATTACTCTATCATTTATATTTATTTTTTATTCCATTCACCTCCTTTGTAATGTTATTGGTAAATATATTACACATGTATTTATTTGTACTTGGTATAGGCCCAACAATACATTATATATTATTTATACTTGTACATTTTGAATCAGCTAAGAGGAGAAAAAAGAAAAAATTATAGTGTATTTTATAATTATCTTTACTGGTACTCTCTGTTCATTTGGATTTTAATTACCTTCTGGAATTACATGCTTTCAGCCTGAAGAACTTCTTTTAGCATTCTTTATAAGGTTGGTCTGCTAACAGAAATTTCAGTTTTTGTTTATCTGAGAAAGTTTTTATTTTACTTCCATTTTTTAATGTTAACTTTGTTGGATACAGGATTCTTAGTTAATAGTATTTTCTATAACCAATTTAAAAATTGTCATACCATTGTCTTCCAGTGTTTTTCTGAGAAGTCAGTCATAAATTTAATTGGGGTTTTTATGTTCATGATGTGTAATTTTTACTCTTGCTGCTTTCAACATTTTCTGTCTTTGACATTCATCAATTTAGTATGGTTGTTAGTGGGTGTCTTTGTGTTTATTTTTCTTGGAGCTTATTGAACTTCTTGGATTTGTAGGTTATTGTCATTCAATAAATTTGGAAAGTTTTCAGTTACTTTTTTATTATTATTATTTTTCTTCTTCTTTCTATCTCCTTTATTTATGGTATTCCCATTATGTTTATTATGGTGTCTTTAATAGTGTCAAACATGTCTATGAGGATATGTTCATTTTTATACATTCCTTTTTGCTATTTGCTCTTGGTTTGTGTGATTTTATTGACATAATTTTAAGTTTGCTATTTTTTTCTATTGCTAGTTTAAGTCTACTGTTGTGCCCCTTTAGCTAATTTTTTATTTCAGTGTTTGTACTTTTTAACTCCATATTTTCTATTTGATTTTGAAAATAATTTCTGTCTTAATTGATAATCTTCATTTGATGCAATCCTGTCATACCTACTTTTACTTTTTTAATTATGCTTTCCTTTACTTCTGTAAACATATTTATAATTAATTATTAGTTTTCTGGGGCTGCTATAACAAAGTACTACAAACTGAGTTATGTGAACAGTAGATATTTATAGTCTATAGTTTTTAAGGCTAAGAATGTGGGATTAAATTGTCAACAGGGCCATATTTTCTCTGAAGGTGCTATAGATAAATCTGTTTTTGTCCTTTCTTCCAGCTCCTGGCAGTTCCTTGGCTTGTGGCAGCATAACTCCAATCTTCACATGTCATTCTCTTTCTGTGCTTGTCTTTCTGTCCAAAATTTCCCTTTTTATCAGAATATAAGTTGGGGTTTCCCTGGTGGTATAGTGACTAGGCTTCAGCACTCTCAACACCAAGCCTGGGTTCGATTCCCAGTCAGGGAACTCCCCGCCCTCCCTCCAAAAAAAAAAAAGAATGTAGGTCATATTGGGTTTGGGGTCCATTCAACTTCAGGTGTAATTTCCTCTTCAATTACTCAATTTTTCTATAAAGTCACATTATGAAATACTGAGGATTAGGACTTCAACATGAATTTTGGAAGGACACAGTTAAACTCATAACAAATGGTTATTTTGAAATCGTTTTTTTCTGTTATATCCAATATCTGATTACTCTCATGGGCAGTTTCTGTTTATTGATTTTTTTTTGGTATTTGGGCTATACTTTTTAGTTTTCTGTGTACCTCATAATTTTTTGTATCTAGACATTTTAGATAATATATTGTAACAACTCTGAATAGTTCTTCCCTCCCCAGGGGCTTGCTATTTTTACTTGTTTATTTATTTCTTTGTTGACCGGCTGAAATTATTTAGTAAAGTCTACTCTCCTACTCCCAAGTTAACCCTCTGACATTGTTCCTTAGAGACTCACACCTTCAAGTATGTCCATAGTCACACTAGAATGACAGTCACTCTAGTAGTGTTGGCAGCATTCACTTTTTCTCTTTACCTGACCATACACAGTAATTAAACTCCATGAATTACTGACTGATTGTCCTATTGTTTTCAACAATGTCCTGGGATATAAGTTGCTTTTCAAATGAATCCAATCAAATTGTATCTCCTTTGATGGAATGGTTTCTGAGATCAGTGTTTGATATTTGTTCTCACCCTATCTGGCCTCCTCTTAGCTGTCTTACTGCTGGGTTTCCTACTGTGAGCTTGCTGGCCTATAGTCTAGACTGTACTTTTATTAGTTCTAGAATGTCCTCCCAATTGTCTTTCACTAACCTTCACTGTTTTGGAGAACACCCTTCGTTTTAATCTTCTCCTCTCTTTGTTGCAAATGAAATCAGTTCCTTAAGGCAAATATTAGAAACTATCTGTTTTATGGCAAAAATCTCTGTAGCAGGGTTCTGAAGCTGGGGTTGGGGATAATTAAAAACTTTCCTCTGAATGACATTATTACACTAGTAGCTGAGTACTTAATGGGAGGGAAGTAGCCTGAAATCCTTTTGGCTTGCTTCTTGTGGTATAAAACCACTGCCTCATGAGCTCAGGAAGGGCTTTCAGAGCCTCAATATTTCCAGTGTACCATTTCCAAGGTAAAGCTTCTGTTCCATTAGTGGGGTCAGTCATCACTTCTTTAGTAACCCCCTTCCTCTCTACTGTACTTGAATAGGACTTAGCCTCAACAATAGGTAGCTGGGAGCAGAATGAGAAACACTGAGGTCTTGCTCTTTCAAGAAAGAAAGCCCCCTGGCTGTGTTCTTTGCTGAAGCAGTTTGGGGTAGTTTTTGCCTCATTGATGTAGGAGTGTAAGAGCAGAACGAACTCAAATTGGTCTTATTCTTTTTCTAACAGATATTGAATTCCTTTTCAGAGACAACAGACAAAAACTGTAAGTTATGCAGGGGAAGCATACACAAAGGAGAAAACTTTGACTTCCATTTGCACCTGGAAACAAAGTCTCACCTCCACCTCCATGGAACCAAAAGACCAGAACTTGACCAGAATTTGAAAACTGGAACCCTTTCAAAGCAAAGTGTCCATTATCCAAGAATATCCTGTTCTGAAGCCTCTTACTACATCTTACCATGAATGGCCAAATTCCAAATCTCTCCAATAAAAACATGCTCTTGCAACACTTCTGCATACCATTCCATTTCCCCTAACCTCTTAAAACTTTCTCTAAACTCTGAATTGTGGAGGCATATATGAGCTTTGCATCCTGTCTCCTTGCTAGTTGACTTAGCAATAAAAGCTTTTTATTTTCTCAAAAGCCAGTGCCATAGTATTTGCTCCTATGTACATCTTGTTCAGTAATAGAAAGGAGAAAGGAGAAAGTTGTGTTGGTTCAAATACCCCAGACTCACTTTTTAAAACTAATTTTTTTTTTATTCACTGCTTATTTTTAGGACTATTTTCAAAAACTTTAAAAAACTTTAAAGGAACAAGAATTCCAAAAATCTTTTTCATTAGTTGTACTGGGGAAGTTATCAAAGATCCTCACGTTGTCATCCTGAAAGTTGATCTCCTGTATATTCAATCTTGGTTCACATTTGTTAAAGTGGTGAATTTCTTATAACCTTGAGTCCACACTAAGGTTTCTGGTAGAACTCCTGCACTGTCTATTCTTTTACACTGTAACAACAAATTGTATCCAATGAACTTGCCTTATAATGCAAAGTTATAATTTTCAAGCAATAGAAGGTAACACTTGTAGCTAATAATTTGGAACTATAATTAATTTTATTTATTTTGTGAGTGTTAAGAGCTGCCCTCTTTTTAATAAAGAAGTGGCAAAAAATTGTAGAAAAATTTAAATGGGGCTTGTATGTCAAGGATCATCTAGTTAGAGGTAGAGGAAATCTAGAACCCAGGTGTAGAGATGCTCTGCCTTGTGTACTTTATAGTTGAATATAATACCTGTCTAACAGCAATGAACAGATTATGCATGCTTCAGAGTTTATAAAACATTTTAATTGACATTATCTCATGTAATCTTCATAACAACCCTGGAAGTGGGCCTGGAAAGTATACTATTATTTTCACCTCACAAATGAGAAACCTGTACTTCAAATTTCCAAAATGAAGGTAAAATAACTTACATTGTTATTTTAATCTGTGTTATCACATGTGGTCTTCATAACAAACCCATAAATTGGTTTGGACAATATACTATTATTTTCACTTCAAAGATGAGGAAACTTTAACTCAAATCTGTAATACGGGGGTAAAATGACTTACATGGTGATCTGACTAAAATCTCTTCTTGTTCTTTCTATTATACCAAGTTTCAAATGAGGTTCCCAAGTTGGAGCACAGACTCTCAACAATGAGACAAGGAGTCTCACATTCTAATAATAATGCCAACATTAATTCACAGGCATAAACTGAACTAGGAAACTTATGAAAAGAAAATGAGATAATGTGTATGAAGAAACCAGCACATTGATTAGAACTCTGTAAACACTCAGCACATATTCTGTCTCTTCCTTTTCTTTTACAATTACAGTGAGAAAATTAGTAACCATGTATGGAAAAGTTCAGAAAAGATAGACCAGTGAGAGGATTGTAATGATTAGGGAAGTCTTCCTGAAGAAGGTGAAACCTGAGTTTGGCTTTATGGGATGGATACTTTTTGGAGAGATAGTCCAGTGTATCTCAAAATACTCTGGGATTCTGCATAACTGGCCAAGTGTCCCATTATTTAAATAAAATAATAGTAATTTTTTATTTTCAAAAACAATTAAGATAACATTCACTTAAATTTTTTCTTCTGTATATGTATTTAATTCTTTGACACTTGCCATAGCTTCTCTAAATTAAAATATAAAAAGATAGTAATAAATTTAACAAATTATATAGTTAGTTATTTTAATCATGTTTGATAAAGTTCTTTGTGATATTCTACAAAGAGAATCATGACTTTAGGTGCTCTGCTACTTGAACACATTTGCGACTCACTGAGATAGGTGAAAAACATGAAGCAGATGAGGGGCAGCATAAAGAAAGCAGAAGAAAAAGTATTAAATAGTAGAGTGAGCAGACTCACTTGGAGTGGACAATGTATGTTATGGATTAATATAAAATTATACACACACACACACACACACACACACACACACATATATATATATATATTCTATAATGATCATAATCATGCAATATCAGTTTTATTATCTTAATTTTATGGTTTTGTAACCTAAGGTTTAGAAAGGTTAAGTCATTTGCCCAAGTCCATACACCTAGAAAAGAGCCAATGCTTAAATTTGAACCTCAGGTGTGTCTGATATCAGCTCCACTGTAGTATTATTTTTTTTTCCTGCAAAACACTATACTATTCTAACAGCATAGAGAGAGAGAGAGAGAGAGAGAGAGAGAGAGAGAGAGAGAGAGAGAGAGAGAGAGAGGAAAGAGGTGACAGTGCAGTAACAAGTACATGACATTATAGCTTACCTACAGTAGTCCTAAGTTGAGTCTTCCAGAAAATAAACTAAAATAATGTTTAAATCCACTTTATAACAATGGCATTCCTAAAAATCAACATACCCCACTTTGAAGGCCCATTCGCCATACTGAAATTTTTTCGGACACTGGGTTCACAATAGAACTCATGCTCTGGAGCAATTTATCTAACCAGAAATGGGAGAAGCAAAAAGCTTTCTAGATTGATATCCTTTAACACTTATTTGTTTTTCTCCCAGTGGGAAGCAACCAACAATAACCCCTATGTAATGGAAATGTTTAAAGCAATCCACGAGGTGAAGTGTGGGGAGTTTCCATGACTGGCTCCCTATCAAGGCGTTTTCTTTTTTTTTTTTTTTTT
>PVJL010014119.1:18374-29421 GCA_004026885.1 Lyroderma lyra | reverse complement strand
TGGGGGACCTGTTTTCTTCTTGAACTTGGGGTTCCAGATCTTTCCATAGGTTTGGAAAGTTCTCATCTATGATTTGTTTGAGTATGCTCTCTGTAGATTGTTCTGCCTCTTCTTCTATTCCTATTATCCTGATGTTGTTTTGTCTCATGGAGTCGGATATTTCTTGCAGAGTTCTTTCAATCCTTTTGGTTCTATATTCCCTCTCTTCCTCTTTCTGAGCTGTTTCCATGTTCTGGTCTTCGATATCACCAATTCTTTCCTCCATCTGGTTGGTCCTGTTTCCTATGGCAGTTATTTCATTTCTCACTTCTTTTATGGTATTATTTATTTCTCGTATTTCCGTCTCAATCTTTTTTATGTTTTGAATTTCTTTGTTAAATTGTTCTTTTTGTTCACAGAGTTCCTTTTTTATGTCGTTTATATCCTTTTTTATGTTATTTATCTCAGCTATGGTGTTGTGCAATAGGTTTTCATTTCTCTCACAGCCTTTAGAATGGCTGCTTTAAATTCTCCGTCACTTAAATTCGACCCTTCCAGATGTAACGAGCTGTCTTCTGGGTTAATTTCATGTTCTTTCTGAGGAGTTTTAGTTTTTAAGGAATTCATCCTGTCTGCTGGGTTCTTCCTCTTTGACATGAGAGCTTCATGTTCACTGCCCAGATTATTGCTTTTGTGGTGTCTTGCTGTAGGGCAGACACTAGGTGGCACTGGGGGTCAAGTTTTGGGGGAGAGGGGGCTGTTTGTTTCTTGTTTCTGATGTCCCACTGCGTTTGGAGGCTATGCGCATATATCCTGGGGAGATGCCAACAAAAGGCTTTCGGCCCTTTGCTGGGGAAGCTGTTTTTGCTAGCTGGGGTGAATGCTAGCAAATCAAATCAGTCTTTCTTCTCAGCCCTGATTCAGTTCCTGGCTGTCTAGAGGCTCACACTGCTTTTGGAACTCTGGGGTGCACGAGGAAGTGCCCGCTCCATAAGTCCAAAGCTGTGGGCCTGGCCTGAGACAGCAGGGTCGCCTTTGCAGCAGGCTGGGAACAGGAACTGCAGCCCTGTGTAGGTCTCCAGGGATCTTAGAGCTGGGGTGTTATCTTTGCAGTTCAGAGTCCTCGCTCAGCCCTTCTACCACTCAAAAGTTCCAGAGGCTGGCTCGCAAACTCCTTCCATCCCCAGCTCCCCAGTCTCTTTCCCCTCCCCCAAACTGCGCAACTCCGAATAGTCAGCAGGGATCGCGTCCAGATCCCGCGTGGTCAGTCTCTGCTCCCTTCCCTCTACCCGACTCGCCCACTTCTCGCCAGCCTTCAGGTGTTTACTTGCGATTTGTGGATTTCTCAACAGCCGGTTTGTCACTCAGGGTCCTATTTCTTGGCTCCTGGATGGCCGTTCAATTGTGCTTTCAGGGAGAGGCTTTAGGAACCTCCTCTCCAGTCACCATCTTGTCTTCTGATCTTGTTTCATCTTTATGTGTACATTTTTTTTTCTACTTTATTTTTCTTTTTTTGGCAGTTGATCTCCAATGTCAAGTCTTTGTGGTCTGAGAATACACTTCATATGATTTTAATATTCTTGAATTTACTGAAGCTAGTTTAGTGTTCCAGTATATGGTCTATTCTTGAGAATGTTCCAAGTGCACTAGAATAGAATATATAGTCCTGTGTTATAGGCTGGTGTTTCCTGTAGATGTCAGTTATGTCCAATTGTAATGTAGCATTTAAAGCTGATATTTCCTTATTTGTTTTTTGTTTGGATGATCTGTCCATGGCTGTCAATGAGGTGTTTAGATCCCCTACTATAATTTTGTTATTCGCAGTTTCACCTTTTAGATCTTTAAGTAGTTGCTTTATAAATTTTGGTGTTTCTCGTTTTGCATTATATATATTGATGAGTGCCATGTCTTCTTGTTGTACCCTTTATGATTATGAAATGTCTATTTTTTGTTTCTTACTACCTTTTAATTTTAATCCTGAAGTCTGTTTCATTAGGTATGAGTATGATTACTCCTGCTTTTCTCTGCATGCCATTTGTTTGGAGTATTGTTTTCCCCCCTTTCACATTGCATCTATGTTTTTCATTATGGCTGAGGTGTGTCTCCTTGTGATGGCATATAAATGGGTTTTCATCTTTCTTTTAGTCATCTACTCTGTGTCTTTTTATTGGTGAGTTCACTCCATTTACATCGGTTTTGATTGACATCTGAAGATTTCCTATGGCTATTTTGTCTTCTGGTTTTTGGTTGTTTGGAGACTTGGTTTCTTGTTTGCTTTTTCTCACTGTTTGTTTTCTTACCTTGATAATGTTTTATGATTTTTCTTTCTGTTCCCTCTTTACTTTTGGTTGTGTGTCTTGGTTCTGGATTTTCTTTGGAGTAGTAACCATGAGGTTTATGAAAAGGAAAGTTTCATGTATGTAGTGGCCCTTTTTCTTAACCATATTTTAAATTTCTCTTCCCTTTTGGGAATTTAAACCTTTATTTCTTACCTATTTATGTTTTTGTTGTCTTAACGTTTTCTCATTTATTTAGGCTTTTTGTTTCATGTCTAATAGCCTCCTTCAGTATTTTGTGGAGTGCTGGCCTTAACTTGGAGAATTCCTTCAGCTTCTTTCTATATGTGTGAAAATGTCTTTATTCCGCCTTCACATCTAAAGGGTAACTCTGCTGGATACATTATTCTTGGCTGATAGTTCCTCTCTTTTAATATTTTGAATATATGACTCCACTTTCTTCTGACTTGAAAAGTTTTTTTTTTTTTTTTCTGAGAAGTCTAAGGACAGCCTGATGGACTTTATTTGAAGGTTATAACTTTTTCACCTTGGCTGCCATGAGAATTCTTTTTGTCTTTGATTATTTACATCTCCAGTATAATGTGCCTTAAAGAAGGTCTGGTGAAATTCAGGTAGCTAGGGGTACTGTTTACTTTTTGAATTTGGTGTTTCAGTTTTTCCCATAGGTTTGGAAAATTCTTCTCTACTATTTGTTAGATTAAGTTCTCATTAGAATTTTGTTCTGTTTCTTCTGGTGTTCCTATTATTCTAATGTTGTTCTTTCTAATAGAGTCAAATAGTTCTTGCAGAGATCTTTTTGGTTGTTGTTCTCAAATCTCTGTTTATTTCCTTCTGTTTAATTTCCATGTTTCCATCTTCAATGTCACTAATTCTTTCCTCTGTCTGGTCAGCCTTGCTTTCTATGCTAGTAAGTTCATGCTTCATTTCTTTCATTGCATTGTTTATTTTCTGAATTTTTATTTGATTCTTATTTGCAGTTTCAATTTCTTTGTTAAGTCTTCCATTTGTTAAAAAATTTCCTTCCTGAGATCATTTACCTGGGTCTGAGTACTCAGCCAACATTTTTTGAGCTCTCTGAGTAATTTTAGGTCTGCAATCTTAAATTCTGTGCCACTTAGATCATATATTTTGAAATCTATAAGTTCCTTTTCTTGAAATAATTATATTTTTATTTCTAAGACACTTTGTTCTTGAGGAAACTCATTATATTTTATAGTTTTCCTTGGTATTTTCCTCTGGCAGATATGGAAATTTCTTTCTTTCACTTCCCACTTGGTGTCACTGCAGTGTCTTACAGTATTTTCTCTTGGTTGTTCAATTTTCTCACACTGGGAGCTTTTTTGGAAGGTAGTCTTCTCCTCTTTGATTCAGTTGCCTTAGTTTTGATGTGTGTCTTTTTTGGAAAAAATGTGGTGGACAATGATATTCTCTGCCTCTGAGAATGCAGGCAGAGGCTGCTGTGCCTTTATTCTAAAATTTTCCTGAGTCCTCCTACTGGTTCCCATGGGGTCAGGGTTTGTTGGGAAGGCCTCCGGGCTTGCTTGTGGCAGAGGATAATGGTGGTTTGGGGGAGATCAAGGGTAAGCAGTCAGGCTCCATGTTCACAGTTTCTGCCTAGCAGTGGGTGCAGTGCAATTCATTGCTGCTGTTTGTCCCGAGGTTGCTCACTATCCTGGGTGCTGGCTCAGTTGTAAAATAGGCCTGGCCCTCTATCAGGAGCACCCAAGGCCAGGTCAGATGCAATCTGCAGTATAATCCTGCTCTTCCATTAGGGGAGTGCCAAACTGTGTCTGACATGGGCATCAACACAAGCCTGGCCCTTCATCAGGATTGCACTGGAGCTCGGAAAGCTGTGTATCACAAAGCAAGCTTGGTCCTTTTTCCAGAGCACACCAGAGCCAGAGGTTTGTGTTACAAAGCAAGCTTGGCAATCTATCAGGAGCACAAGGGGATGGTCACAAGCCATCAGCACCACCTTTCTCCCTTACTGTAGTCCCTGTTTCACCTGGAATTGTGTTTTGTTCTAGTCAGCAACCCCCCCAGCTATTGGCATTAAGTTTTGAGCTTGTCAAGGGCTAATTTGAGGGCAAGTACTGTGCATTTTGGCTCCTAGTTTCAGGCTGCATTTGGCTGGATCTCTGTTTTCACCTTGGGCACATTAGTATGCTTCTGTTCAGATCCTATCATATCCATGGCATGGCGCTCCACCTGTGGCCCTGGCACTCCTAGGCTAAGGTTGGGCTTTATGTTCTCTCCTCCTGGGGCTTCCACTGTCCACTCCTATGCCTGCCTGGGATTGTGCTGTTCTTCAGCTCATTTTCTCTGGCCTCCTCAGTCTTTCTACCAGCTTTGGGCTTTTGCAGCCCCATCTCTGCACTGCTCCCTTTCCTTTTCTCCTGTTCTCCTCTCTTTCTCTGAATTTTAGGTGTTTTCTTGAGGTGGGTGGATCTCTCAGCTGAGGCTTGTCACTTGTGGATTTCCTTGTCAGATTTGGCTGTTCAGTTCGTAATTTCCAAGAGAGGCTTCAGGGATGTCCTCTCACACTGCCATCTTGATCCTTCATTTTTTTTTAATGTTCATTAAAACTCACCAATGAAGCCTTCTAGTCCAGGAATTCAGTTTGTTGGGAGCTTGTTGATTGCTGATTCAATTTTGTTGTTCAGAATTGGCCTATTTAGATTTTCTGTTTATTGTTGATTTAACTGTGGAAGTTTGTACGTTTCTAAGAATCAACACATTTCTTCCAAATTTCCAAATTTGTTGGTGTATAGTTTGTAGTATTTTCTTATAATTTCTTGTATTTCTGTGGTGTCTGTTGTCACTTCTTTTCTTTCATTTCTGGTTTTAAATATTTGGATCCTCTCCTTTTCTTATGAAGTCTGGCTAAGGTTTTGCCAATTTTGTTTACCTTTTCAAAGAACCAGCTCTTGGTTTCAGTGACCTTTATGTATTGTCTTCTTAGTCTCAATTTCATTTATTTTCAATCTGACTTTTATTATTTTCATCTTGTGCTCATTTTGGGCTTTGTTTGCTGTTCTTTTTCTACTTTCCTTAGGTGTAAGATTAAACAGTTTATTTAAGATTTTTTTCTTTAGGTAGGTCTGCATTGCTATGAATTTCCCTCTCAGGACTGCTTTTACTGTGTCCCACAGATTTTGGGTAGTTGTATTTTCATTCTTGTTTGTTTTAAGGTACCTTTTTATTTCTTCCTTAATCTCATTGTTGACCCATTCATTCTTTAGTAGCACATTGTTTAGCCTCCAGATGTTTGTGCATTTTTTAGTTTTTTTTTTTGTAATTGATTTCTAGTTTTATATTGTTTTGGTCAGAGAGGGTAGTTAATATGATTTCAAATTTCTTAAATTTATTGAGGTTTGTTTTGTGGTTAAACATGTGGACTATCTTAGAAAATGTTCCATGTGCATTCAAAAAGAATATATATTCTGCTGCTTTGGGATATAATGTTCTAAAATTATCAATTAAGTCCATCTCCTCTAACATTTCATTTAATGCCACTGTATTTGTGTTGATTTACTGTCTGGAATATCTGTTCATTGTTGTCAGTACAGTGTTAAAGTCCCCTACTATGATTGTATTACTGTTGTCTGCCTTTATATCAGTCAACATTTGCTTTATGTATTTTGGTGCTCCTATGTTGGGTCCATAAATGTTTACAAGAGTGATGTCCTCTTGTTAGACTGATCCCTTTATAATTATGTGATGTTCTTCTTTGTCTCTTGTTATAGTATTTGTTTTAAAGTTTATTTTGTCCAATGTAAGTACAGGTAACCTCCTTATAATATGACACTTCTATAACATGGTTTGAGAAATGGGGAAACCCTAGCATAACATGGAATCCTAGAACATTGTTTCACTCTAACGTGGTTTGAGAATTAGGGAGCATAATAAGAACTTTTAAGAGAAAAAAATATCTCATTTGAAATTAGGAAAATCCCTGAATAACATGAAGAAAACATTATTTAATACACATTAATATGTTATACTTTTGGAGAAAATTGCTTTACTACAGATATTTCTCTTAATTATAAAAATATAATAGTATTTTTTTTTAAATTTTTGGAACCTAACCACCTTTTTTGTACTAGTTCTTTGTTTCATATGACACGGATTCACATAACATGGCATTTTAGGAACCTAACAACTGTGTTATATGTGGGTTATGGGTATTGCTACTCTAGACTTTTTTTCATTTTCATTTGCATGAAATATCCTTTTTTCATTACTTTACTTTCAGTGTATGTCTGTCTTTACTTCTGAGGATAGTCTCTTGTAGACAGTGTGTGCCTGAATCTTGTTTTGTTTTGTTTTGTTTTATTTTTTTTTGTTTTATTTTTATCCATTTAGCTAGCATTTAGTCCATTTACATTTAAAGTGATTATTGATAGATACATCATCATCATCGTGTTATTATTAATGTTTTGGGTTTGTTTGTTTGTTTGCTTACATGCTTAAAAGAGTCCCTTCAGCATTTCTTGTAATGCCAGCCTGATGGTCGCAAATTCCTTTAAATTTTCTGTATCTGGGGAGTTCTTTATCTGTCCTTCAATTTTAAATGGTAGCCTTGATGAGTAGAGTAGTCCTGGTTGTAGGCCCTTGTTGTTCATTACCATAATATTTTTTTCTTTTTTCCTTCAGATTAAACTTTTGTTTAAGGACAGTCTGTTCTGGGCCATACATTTATTATTCTATTTGATTTTCACCATAATCCAATGAGAGAGAAATTATTAGTCTTTTTTCACAGATAAGGAAAAGTGAATACCCAAGAACTGATTTCCTTGAAGTTAAAACAACTAGTGAATGTCAGAGCAAAGATTTCTGGGTATTCATGCCACTGGACTGCCATATGCCCACCCACCTCTACAACTTTCCCCTCCTTCCATTCTTTAAATGGATATAATGAGATAGCATAATCTAAGTAGTTAATGTGTGATGAGTGCTCAATGTGCTCCCCCACAAGGTTAATTTTGCATCTTAATAGAGAGGTCTTAGAGATGGCAAAGACTCTGTTGGGCTTCCAGTGAAGTGGTATAAGGTAGAGGACATGTTTGAGGTCAGAAGTAACTTCTCTAGAAACCTGAAATTGTACCATTAAGAGGAGGGTCCCAATCTGGGAATCCTTGGACCATGTCTGGCATATAGAAACATTTTGTTTGGCCCACATGGTGTTTATAAAATGTTGAATATTTGCCAATATTTAAAAACTAGGAGATTCAGTAGAAAAATGAACATTTGTAGCTTCTTTTGAAAAATTAGAGGATCTAACATTACTGTACCCCTATTCTTAGATGAGAGCAATCAGCTGGTGCTGCCCTCTGAAGAGATCTGAGCTTTCAAGTAATCATTAGCCTTATAGATCTTCCAGTCTACATATTTCACTTATTTCTGGGATGCTGCAGGCATCTGAGTTTGAAGCCTCTGAAGTAGATGAAGGTCTCTTCTGATGGGAGAGGCACCATCCCCAAAAGTCGAGGCTGTATACAGACATGGAGACTGAAGTTCTGCTTTTTTTTCACATTTCTTCAAGGAAACAGGCAATGAATACATCAGCTCCCATATCCTAAGGCTGAGAAATTTCTAACAAAAATAAGATCCCCATGAAATAAAAGTGCCCTAGCCTTGTAGGCAGGGTTCTGTGGTCTGATAAGACTGTGTTCTCATTAAGAGTCAGACCTCAATTTTAATTGAAGTGGTGAGGGCCAAGGAGAGCTGGCAGCCAGCTACACTCACCACAATTTACCCAAAAGGGATAGAAAATTGTCCAGATCCACAAAAATGTCAATAGACTCATTAAACTCACAGGACCTTACTTTCATAAGCATCACCTCTTCCTCTAACCTGGTCCTCCTAATGCCCATTCATCCAAAAATTGACTCCCTCTGCTGGTCCTTAACCAATAATGATGAATTTCTAGTTGCAGGGGCATGTAAAACATGGCTTTCATTAAAAAGTCATCAAATTAATTATTGTAATAATCATAATTATAATCATAGTTAAAATTTATTCAGCTTTTATTATAGAACCAGGTACTTTGCTAAGATATTTCAATGCCATATCTAATTTAATCCTTACAACAACATTGGAATTATTTATCTTTATTATTCTTTTTCTACAGGTGAAGAAATTAAGACCAAAGAGTTTAAATAATTTTCCAGAGGTCACACAACTAAAATGTCTTAGAGTCAAAATTCAGAAACAGATATCGGGAATGGTACCCCTCTGGTGGGCAAAAAAGATCATCATCTACATTCTATTAATTTTAGAAGTCTTTAATTAAAAGTAGACAGCAACTTCGTAAGACATGAATCCATGTTAATTCTGTCTGCTTCATTATGTTAGCCAGTGTGTAATGCTTCTACCCTGATTTATACGTCCCTTTGCACTTGGTTACTAATTGAGAAACTAGAGCTCAAATTATATCTTTGAAATTTCTTTGGACACTTTTTGAGTGAAGATCTCAAATGCTCTTCTCATTCTTTTGCTTATTACTATGTGCACTTGATTTGGCTCAGTGATTGAACTTAGTAATTTAAGACCTCAACCCACTGCAAGTACACATCTCTTTACATGCACCATATTAGGAAGCTTTTTCAGAGTTTGATATGTGCTGAAAATTTAGTAGCAAGTGGAAAAATTTGGGGAGATTTGTGGAAGTTGAGACTGTACCAATGAGTTACCCTTTAATTAGAAATGACTTAAATTTTATATACATGGAAATATGGTTCTTATATGTGTCTGGATAATTTTATGTCTTATAGAACATTAATATGGCTATTATTCCAACAACCATCATTCTTATGTTTTACTTGGGACTTCATGGGAAGAAGCAGCTCTATTCCTTTGTTCTCAAAAGGTTATTATTTTTCCCTCAGAAGAAAATTTGCGATGTGCACTGAGTGTTGTTTAGGTGGTAGCAAAAACAAAGGTGTAAATGTAAGGTTTTTTGAAATTTGAAGTTGGGTAGTTTAAACTGGCATAAAAATAAACTCAATCAGATGTTTGGCTAGAAAACATCTAGATACATTAGCACTGCTTGGGTTGGCTTTTGTTTTTACTGTTTTTTAATAGTTAGACTTATTGGAGTGATATTGGTTAACAAGAATTCCATAGGTTCCAGGTGTCCAATTCTACAGTGTATTATCTATGTGTTGCATTATGTGTTCACCACCCAGTGTCAGTTCTTTTCCATCACCATATATTTGACTCCCCCTGCCTTCTCTCCCACCCCCTCCCTCCTTGCCCTCAGGTAACCACTAAACTATTGACTGTGTTCATGAGCTTTTGTTTCTTTGTTGCCTTCAGTTTTATATTCCACATACGAGTGAAGTCATATCGCTTTTTTTTTTTAGTCTGGCTTATTTTGCTTAACTTGATGTTCTTCAGGTCTATTTATTTTGTTGCAAAGGGAAGTATTTCATCTTTTCTTATAGCTGAGTAATATTCCATTGTATATATGTACCACAGCTTCTTTACCCAGTCATCTATCAAAGGGCACTTTGGTGGTTTCCATGTCTTGGTCACAATGAGCAGTGCTGCAATAAACATTGGGGTACATAAGGCTTTGCAGACTAAGGTTTTTAAATTTTGGGGGTAGATACCCAGAAAATGAAGTGGGCAGAGGACCTGAATAGGCACTTCTACCATAAAGACATACAAATGACTCTGGAGTTGAGAGAACCTTGCAGAGTTGTCTCACCTTGAAGCAAGAGAAGCAGGCCTTTATAAACTCATTTCCATCAGTTGATGAATGTGGAGATATCCCCCACCTCACCCAGGAGTAGGGGTTAATTTTAGGAAAGGTGGTTCTCTTTAGCACAAGGTAATCCCCAGAGAGAGACTTAGATGTAAATTGCCAACAACTCAAGCTGCCAACAGGTGGAGAAATGAGTTATTTGGTCTTCAATAGAGTATCTGGCAGTGCATTACCATATATCCCAATTTACAAAAGAAAGGGAAATTTAGATTCCAGAAACTATATACCAGTGAATTTGATATTGCATCTCAACCAATTTGTTTTTCTTTTTTTAATTCATTTTTTTTATTGGGGTGATATCTGTTAGCAAGGATTACAGAGGTTTCAGGCATACAATTCTACAGTGCATTGTCAACTTGATGTATAATCAGTTCACCACCTAATGTGACTTCTCTTTCCTTCACCTTATATTTAGCTCTCCCCCTCCTCTCCCACCCACTCCCCTTTCTCCCCTCCCTAACCCACTCGTCCCCAAATAAACAATAAACTATTGATTGTGTCCATGGGTTATTTGTTTGTTCATTTCTTTTTTTCTTTGCTTTCAGTTTTATATTCTGCATATGAGTGAAGTCATACAGTTCTTTGTTTTTTTCTGTCTGGCTTATTTCACTAAGCATGATGATCTCCAGGTCCATCCATTTTGTCACAAATGGCAATATTTCATCTTTTCTTACAGCTGAGTAATATTTCATTGTGTATAGGTACCACAGTTTCTGTATCCAGTCATCTGTCGCAGGGCACTTTGGTTGTTTCCATGTTTTGGCCACTGTGAACAGCACTGCAATGAACATTGGGGTACATAATACAAATGGCCAGCAGACATATGAAAAAATGCTCATCCTCATTAGCTATCAGGGAAATGCAAATCAAAACCACAATGAGATACCACCTCACACCTGTGAGAATGGCTGTTATCAACAAGACAAGGAATAACAAGTGCTGGAGAGGATGTGGAGAAAAAGGAACTCTGGTACACTGCTGGTGGGAGTGCAAACTGGTA
>PVJL010014119.1:0-18274 GCA_004026885.1 Lyroderma lyra | reverse complement strand
ACCAATTTCTGACATGACTATTGAAGAGATGGTATTAGAGCCTTTAGAAAAGCAAGTGGTGACCACTAAGTACATAGGTGGAGTCATTGGGAACAAGCAACACCGGTGTTAAATGGATGAATTCATTAGTGTCCATTATAGTGATAGCCTTCCAGATCAACTTAATTTTACATTTTCCAGTATTTTAAGTCAAATACTTGGATGGATATATATACGGCACATTTATCAAACCTGCAGATGACCCAGAGTTTGAAGGATAGCCAAAACCAATAAACAAATATAAAATATTTTTAAAATTTGGTCCAAAAAAATCAACAAAATGAAATTTAATTGGGAAAAATGTAAAGTAATTAACTGAGACCTGATAAGTGCAAGAAGGAATAGGTTTGACTTAATAGCAGCTCATAATGAAAGAAGATATAGATAGATTAGTTGTTTTTAATGTAAGTTAAATCAGCAATGCAACATGATTGCCAAATAAGTTAATTCAGTATTGGGATTCACTAAGAGAGATATGATGTCCAAAACAATTGAAATAAATTCTAACTTATCAGAAGCTCTATCAGAGAGAGTGCTCTATGACAGATTGTGTATGTGAGATTTATTTTTCCTTTAGAGAGAGAACTTTCAGATTATCACAGTGTAGACAGAAGCAAGAAAGCAGCCTCAAAAGAAGTAGTGGCCTTGGAATCCCTAGAAGTAACCTTCTTATTATGGTAGAATTGAATACCTTAAGAGGAGTATCAGATACACTTTAAGGTGGTCCCTGTGATCCCCACCCTCCTTCTAGAGTTTACACCTTTCTGTAATTTCTCCTTGAATATAGGCAGGACCTGTAACTGGCCTCTAACCGATAGAACATGTTAAAGGTAATGGAATGTGATTTCTGTCATTATATTTGGATATATAAAACTTTAGTTTGCTAGCATAGTCACCTTCTTTCTTTATTACTGACTGTGGATAAGCAATCTGCCATGTTTTTAAGGGGCCAAATGGCAAAGAACTGTGGAAAGCCTGTAGGCTAAGGCCTCTAGTTGATAGTCACAAGAACTGAAGTCATCAATTCTACAAACAACAGGGAATGAATTTTACCAATAACCTGAGTGAGTTCGGAAGAAGATCCACCTTCAGTTGAGCCTCTAGATAAGAACTGAGCATTGGCCAGCACCTTGATCACAGCCTGACAGGGGATCCAGCAAAACCATGCTCAGATTCCTGGCCCACAGCAATTGTATATTATTTTAAGCTAAGTTGGTGGTAATTAGTTACTCAGTGATAGAGAACTAATACGGAAGGGAATGTACAGTAAAGAGTAGCCCTTACTGACCTATAAGTAACTTTACTCAAAGAGAAGTTACTTCTGGGAAACAGTGGCTTTTTAGGAAGAGAAGAGAGGTTGGAGTGGGGTACATCTGTGTTTGGGAGGTAATAACTGTCTTATTAAATGGCCATACCTAATTCAATCCCTGTGACATGTAAGATGACACAGATTGATCAGACCTAGATCACATGATGAACCTGAACATGGAGTCTTAGGAAAAAGTAACAGCAGACCCTGTTGATGTCCTTTCTCTAAGCCCACCTGTACTGTACTGTTAGACTCAGAAGACAGTTTACTGCATTCTAACATCTTTTCAACTTCAACTTCTCAAACCATTCTGCTTTTTTGCCTGAGGGCTTTTTCAGTCTTCCTGTAGGAAAACCCAGAAAAGCTAGATATGTCACACTACCTGGGGCAACCTCCAACTGGAGATGGATGGGAGTCAGTGGTTAAATACTTTAGCTTCTCTCACCCTTGATGGAACAATTGTGAGGCATAGTCCACACAATTCTTCTGAAGGTCCTAGTGAGATTGAGCAAACTTCCCATTAGCACATCCTTTATTTCCTTTCCTACTATCCTGTTTCACTTCCCCCACGCCCTTATTTGTGCTTCTGCACCTCCCATATTAACCACCTGCAGCCAAGTTCTTGCTTCACAGTCTGCATTTGGAAAAGTCAAGGTAAGATAGAGAGTCACATCTACTTGTGTCACCTAAATTGGTGAGCAGTGGTGTTTCCAAGTAAAATAGAGAAAATGCATTCAGAACAAACTAAATACCAGATTTTACTAGAGTAGGAATTTTGCCAACTTTATTATTCTTATTCCACATAAAATATTAACATCAATATCCTGTACTTCTAATCTTAGCCATTCCCCTTACCTGGCAACTAGAGAGGCCAAGTTAGACTGTGGGATGGATGGGAGAAAACCCATTCCTTCACTAATGCAAAAGTCAAAATACAGGTTTAGTAGACAGTGACCCAATGGTGTCATCTCTATCCCTAAGGTTAAACTTCACAAACAGGCAGCTCTCTGCAGTTAAAAGAAATGTCATTTTACAAACAAACAAACAAAATATTTTATTTTGATGCCAATAATAATATTCAGGCAATATATTCATGTTTCTTGCATTTATAAAATTATCCAGAGAGATCTAGAACTCAATACTCAGAAGACTATATTGTTAATTACTAAGCAGTTTAGTAATGACAGAGATAATATTCTCATTTTCTTCTTAGTCATCAAAACCCTATATTAATGGAAGTAATCCTATATTAATTTGCCTGGATAAAAATAAAATTACTATCTCTTACAGATAGAAGCAGCCAATAAGTCGTAAGTCAAAATGTTGTGTGGTACTCTTTAAAGCATGCTGATTTAATTGGTAAATGTGCCTCTTCACTGTTCCTTCTTTTTTCATTTTTAATGCCTAGACTGTTGGAACTCTAGAGTCACTAGATGATGAAACAGTCTTGAAAATGGAAGCCATGTGCTAAGATAGAGGAGCAGAGAAGAAAATAACCTCAGTTTCGGACATCTGTAGACCTAAACAGCTTATCATCACCATTGTTTTATGTGAAAAATAAATTTGTATTGTGTTTAAGACATTTTTATTTGTCTCTATGTGCATTCAACCAAACCTAATCCCAGTTCATATACCCACAGATAAAATTAGAAAACAGCAGTTGAATGGCTTGCTCAAAATTATCAAAGGAAAAGATGCTTAATTATAAATAACTAATATCATCAATGTGTATGCTTGTACAATGAAGTATAGTTCCATAAGAAAAATAATTATGGTTTACACAAATGCATCCACAAACATAGCCATGGTTTAATAATACCTGTGTTTAAGCATATGGTAGAATTCAACAATAGAAAATTCAGAAAGGGAAACTATTATGGACTGAATGTTTGTGTCCCCCTTTCCTAAATTCACATGTTTAATTCCTAACCCCCAGTGTCATCAGTGGGTGTTAGGAGATGGGACATTTGAAAAGTAATACAGTTTAGATAAGATCATGAGCATGGGGTCCTCATGATGGGATTAGTGACTTCATAAGAGACCAGAGAACTAGTTCTCTCTTCTTCCACCATGGGGGGATACAGGAAGAAGGCAGCCATTAGCAAGACAGGAAGGGGCTCTTATAGGAACTGATTCTACCAGCACATTGATCTTGGACTTCCCAGACTTCAGAACTCTGAGAAAATAAATGTCTGTTGTTTTGCCACCTAATCGGTGGTATTTTGTTATAGCAGCCTGAATTATATGACAAAAGCACATTTGTTTTCAATGTTTTTCTCCCCCTTGAGTATCCTAGACTCATAGATATTATATAGCTTGAAGAAAAATTATTAAGCATCTATTTTAATTTCTTCATTTTTGAAATAAAAAACAAAACAAAACAAAGTTGACCACTGTAGTCACTCTGTCATCAAGTTCTACAAATCTTTTTTTGAAATATGGCAGTTTATTTTTGTGTCTACACCTAATGTATCAAAATAGTTCTCACTACTGCCATTGTAAACTTTAATCACCTCCTTACTGGGTCTCCCATTCTATAGTCTCCCCTTCCTTCAGTTAATTCTTTACAGCTCAATTCTGAGAGTAATCCTCACAAAACCCCGCTTTTGTCCAGGGACATCCCTTTTAGAGTACTTTCAATGGTCTACAAGAGTCTAATCAAGTCAATAATTATCATACATTTCCTTAGTTCTAAATTTTACCCATCCACATTTGACTTAGCCCAGAGAAAGCATTTACATCAATCTTTATTACCTCATTATCAATTTCAACACTGGATCCATCAGATTTAGCTGCATTGATGTACATTTAGGCATTATTTTTGATTTGCTGGTGCAAAAATGCTATCTACTTCTAAAAGAGGATCACAATTCTTAGGAAGCAGGTACTTGAGCTGGCTCTGTATGACTGTGATTGAGTGGTGGACAAGCACAGCTGCTAGACAAAGCTTTGACGAGTTATGAAGGAGGCAAACAATCTGGAGCAGTTTGAGACAAGAAGAAAGGGCAGAGAACATGAGCAATGTATGCAAAGACTTCTAATTCCAGGAGCAAATTAGCTTCACTACACTTGCTTTTGATCGTGCTTTGTCTACTAGGTGTTTATTTCTCCTCTCTGTCAATTGAAATTCTGTAATATCTACCAACATGAAACTCCCACTCTTTTCTCCATTAAAACTTCTTCAGTTACTAAGCTCTTTTATTTCCTTTCTTTCCACAGCATTTTTCTTTCTTTCCTTTTTTTTTTTTTTTTTTTTTACTGTTGAGACATTTGACTTGGGATTTTGTTATGATTTTATCGTGTTATGTAACTTTGGAATTATTATTATTTGAGATATGGAAGGCTCACCTCTTCCAAGTAATGTTTAAATTTATGAGAATTGGTGGTGTATCATCTTATAAATATATATTTTTGTATCACAACAGGGCTTGTCGTAAGGTGTCAAAGAGGTTGACAGGTTATCTGAATGTACACAATATATATTTAGCAAGTAAATATATACAGGTGAGAAAATTCTATTCAATATAACAAATATTCTCTTCAATATAATAATAGTAAATTTCATATGTGAAATATTAATAAAACAACATTCTATAAGTATTAAAATATAAACACTAGAATGTTTAAATAAGCAGTCATTATAGTCAACATTTTTCTCACTGATAGATTGGCAAGAACTTTGGGACCTTGCAGTCACATGAGATTTCTCTTTCATGAAAATTTGCTGGATATGAATCAGCAAAGAGTTTTCAATCTGGATGGTTAATCAGATCATGAAAATAGCATTGTTATCTAATTTTGACAAATTAAAATTCATTAAAATAAGATTCTACTTCACTCATATGTGGAACACAAAGCTGAAAGCAACACAGAAACATAAACTCAAGGACACAATCAATAGTTTAGTGGTTAGTGGTTATCTGAGGGTATGGAGGGAGGGGGTGGGAGAAAAGGAACATGGTCTCAAATATATGGTGATGGAAAGAGAACTGACTCTGGGTGATGAACACATAACACAACACACAGATTATGTACTGTGGAATTAATTGTACACCTGAAATGTATGTAATTTTTACTAACCAGCATCACCCCAATAAATTTAACAATAAAAAAGTAAAATAAGATTCTGCCTATAATATTACATTTTATGACATCAACAATGTAACGTTTGCTTTGCACTATTTAATATAATACCTATGAAAGCATATCCCATGGACTGATTTAATGGGTCATATATTTAAAAAGAGGCTTTTTAGTAAAATGACTTTGGAAAAGTTAAATAGACATCTCAGTATCTTTTACATATGAATGTGCATTTTGATTCTCCCAAAACAAATATGTTATGCAATATTTCTCAAACTATTTCAAAACATGGGGTATTTTTTTTGGGGGGAGCAGAGTATCTGAGGAACAAATATGGGAAGCACTGATTGAGAGGTTGCATAGAGGTTGTAAGATAAAGTGGAAAAAGTTCTGAACTTGAAGTCAGATCATCTGGGTTTGTGTTTTATATCTATTACTTACTTTCTTACTGTGTAATCAAACATGTTTTTAAACTTCTCTGTGTCTCATTTTCCTCACCTATGAAACAGGAGTGCAGTAGCTTGTTTCCATTACAACCACTGCAAATTTCTTCCTTTCCTATATACACTAGCCATTCTTCCATGAAGAGATATAATCTATTACTTCACCGTTAGGTATCTGGCTGGTGCTATGACTTACTTTTGGCCAATAGATTATGGTAGAAAGTACACTGGGGAGATTTCTAAGCCTATGTCATATTATATAAAGCCTCGCTACTCCCACTGTGGTTTCTTGGAAACCTTACTCTGCCTGAAGTCAACTACTGTGGAAAAAGTCTGACTAGTCTGAGATCACTATGCTGTGAGGAAGCCTAATGTAGCCATGGGGAGAGTCTGCATGGAGAGGAGAGGAGAGGAGAGGAGAGGAGAGGAGAGGAGAGGAGAGGAGAGAGAGAAAGAGAGAGAGAGAGAAATCCAGCTGTCCTGGCTATCCAAGCACAGGCACCACACATGTTAAGTGATAAAGTCATCTGAGATATTCCAGTTTCCTAAAGTGCCATATGGAGAGGAATCAAGAATCCAACCAAAACCTAGAGCCACGTTCCCAGACTTATGGCCCCAGAAGAGCCATTACAGCCTTTTCCATCCATTTAATGAACTCTAGCTAAGTTTTTAGTTATTGTGGAGCATAGCCGAGTCAGACACATTGTGCACTGTATAAATCCCTGACCTCAAAATTTATGAGATTAATGTTGTGTGAGACTAAAGTTTAAAGTAGTAGATAACTGGGCAGGTTCAGTGAGATAAATACAAGTATGAAGTTTAACTTGATATTTGGTATAAATGGATGCTTTTTAACATTGGATTTTTTCTTTTATTTTCCTGAAAGACTTTCATCATGTGGCATACCTGTCCAAGGTTGCTTCTATTATGTAGATACTAATGTTGAAGGAAAATAGAGATGATGGTAGTAAAAAAGTCAATACTCCTAATATTTAAAACACCAAAAATATGTATATTTGTGGGGTGAATATATTGGTGAAGAAAGGTCTGTTTAAGATTGACCAAAATTCAGTAATTTTTAAATGGTAACTGCAAATTGTCCTCCACTTTCTACACATTTGAGTCATTTTAAAATATGTCTGCAAATTTTTTGGCTCTCATTCTATTGAGAAGTTTGGTCTATGTCCCCTCCCTTTAAAAATGGGTGGGATTTTGTGACTGGCTTGATTAACAGAATATAGCAGAATTAATATGTGACTTTCAAGGTTAGATCATAAAAGATGATTCAGCTTCTGTTTTACAAGCTTGAATATTTGCTCTTGAAGTTCTCAGCAACCATTAAACAGTATGATAATTCCAAAAAATCCCGAACTAGCCCATGTAGAGAAACCACATAGAGAATCTCAGAGACTCCATGAAAAATGAAAGATACCTGAGCAGTCCTTAGTTTTAGCATCCTGCAATTCTAGATTCAATCATTGTCTGATTGTAACCATATAAGAGATTTAGAGACAGAATCACCAAAATTAGCTCTTCCCTAAATTCCTGGCACACAGAAACCATAAAAGATAATAAAATAATTGTTTTTGTAAGCTACTAACTTTTGTGGTGATCTGTGGCAGTAGCTAATTGAAACTGTATTCATTAAAATGTACTGGTAAAGTTTTAGATAAGTTAGGTTATAATCACTAGACAGTGCCCTGTCCTTTTTTTCTCTGTGTGATTTTATTAAATCCATTTACCATTCATATGCCTGTAGACTTAAATGTCAAATTTACTCAAAAGCAAAATGCCTCCATTTGTTTCGCTAACTAAAATTGCAAAGAGTTTTTATCTATGAATTAACAAATTAAAGTATGTAGTTTCCTTTTTAAAATTTCAAACACTACAATTATTAGTATGTCTTCTAGTGGGCACATTCTTCCCCTGGGTATTATGACTTTGCCTAGAGATTGTGGAAATAAGAAAAGAAAAAAAAACAATTTTGAAGATGTTGTTACTTATACTTCTCTTTTGAAATTCTCACCCAAATGAATATAAATAAAAGTGCTATTTTTATACCTTTCTGTGCCATCTATTATTAGCCTACAAAGAAATGTCTAGTGAGAAGTGAATATTTTGGAGAAAAAATTTCAAGAGAGAGTGGACAAGCACTTAGGGGCCAATCTAACATAGATACCCTCTTATACTATTATACTGATTTCTGCATAGTTTCTCCATTACATTAATCACTGTTTGGTTAATTTGACATGAGCCCCAAATCTACACTTTTTCAAAAGTCCAGATTTTAAATTGCTCCTGAGATTTACTTGCAAATGTTTCTGTATGCTCCCTGCATGTCTAAAAGTGAAAAAACTGGTAGATTTTTTTCACCTATTTTCATGAAAAATCATCTCAGAGGTAAGATTACCAAGAATTCAGCTATTTTGCTGTAGATCTTAAAGGCCACGGGGAATTGTTAAATCATGAAGCACAGGACCTTCTTTCAGTCCTCTGGTTCTCACCTTCTTTCTCCTTATGTCTCTTTATTTTCTTTTTCACATTCAGGCTCCTTATACTTATCACACAAGAAGTTTTTTGGATTTTAATTACAAAAAGTATACTTTAAAAACTAGTCTAAAGTGACATTCACAGAGAAATAGACAGCTTTCAATGTTTAAGCTAAAAAAAGAGAAAATAATGAAGAGATAAGCATGCAAATTTAGAGAGAATTTATAAAAGCAATAGTGCATTTTTAAAGATCAATCTACAAACTTCTGGCAAAATTTATTAAGAAAACAAGCAAAGATTAAAAAATATTAAGAATGACAAAGGATATAATTATTTAAAATACAATATATATTATTATAAAGGACTGTCAATAAATTTAAATTTTTATGTAAATATTCAAATTTTTAAGAAAATGTAGTTACTAAAATTGACTCAAGGAGAAATAAAATACCTAAATTAGTAGTTTAAAAACTCCTCTCACAAAGATGACACAAGCACACTACAGTTTACAGGTTATTTCTATAAACATGCAAAGAATAAATACACTTATATAACCAATTCCAGAGAGAAATTCCACAACTTTTTTTATTTGACCAGCATAAGTTTGATATTAAAACCAGACTCTGACAGTATGAGAAAGGAGAATTACAGAGCTATCTCATTGGTTAATATGCATGCAAAATTCTAAACAAAACATTATAAAATAGAACAGTGTAATGTGTAATAAAAATAATACATCTTGAATAAATTGGGTTTATTCTAGTAATGCAAGTTTGGGTTAAATAGAAAAAAGTAATTACATTTTTACATTAACAGATTAAATTAAAAAGTTTTATACAGTAACTCCCACTTATGTGCAGGGGATACATTCTAAGATCCCCAATGGATGCCTGAAACCACAAATAGTACCAAACCCTATATGTACTACTTTGTTTTCTATATGCATATCTATGATAAAATATGACATAAATTAAGCAATATTTATTTCAATTACATCTGACATACAATATTATATTAGTTTTAGGTTTACAGCATAGTGATGAGATATTTATATAACAAAATCTTCACTCCGTTATATCTGGGTCTCATCTGACATTATATATAGCTATTAATATTACAATGTTATTGATTGCATGCCCTATACTGAACTTTACATCCCTGTGACTATTTAGTGACTATGAATTTGTACTTCTTGATTGCTTTGCCTTTTTCATTCTCTCCTCTAGCCCTCCTTTCATCACCCCCACAAATCCACTACCCATCTGACACCATGCACAGTCATTGCAACATTATTGACCATATTCTTATGCTATACTCTACATCTTCATAGCGTTACTTTGTAACAACCACACTGAACTTCCCAATCTCCTCCCCTTATTTCACCTACTCCCCTAATCCTCCTCTCACCTGGCAATAAACCAAATGTTCTCTTTCTATGAATCTTTCTGTTCTGCCTGTTAATTTTCTTCTTTGGGTTTCACCTATAAGGGAAGTGAATTTGCATCTGTCTTCCTCAGTTTGTCACTCCATTCAGTACAATAGCCTCCATGTCTTTTGATTTATACTTTAACATGTATAACTTGAAAGCAACTGTTGATAGACATGTAGCCATTGCCATTCCATTATTTATAATTTTTGCTTTATTTTATCTTAAAGAAGTCTCTCTAACATTCATTGTAGTGTTGGTTTGGTGGTGATGAGCTTCTTCAGCTTTTTCTTGTCTGGTAAGCTCTTTATTTGTCCTTCAATTTTGAATGATAGTCTTGCAAAATCCATTAATCTTAGTTGTAGATCCTTGGTTTTCATCATGTTGAATATTTTCTGCCAGTCCCTTCTGACCTGCAAAGTTTCCGATGAGAAATCATCTGAGAGTCTAATGGGTGTCCCCTTGTAAGTTCCTGCTTGCATTTCTCTTGCTGCTTTTAGAATTTTCTCTTGGTCTTCAACTTTTGCCATTTTAATTATGATGTGTCTCTGTGTGCTTGTTTGGGTTCATCTTCTTTGGGACTCTTTTTTTTGGATTATTTTTATTTGTTATTCTGATTGGGTGTTTTCTGTTACCTTATCTTCCAAATCACTGATTCACACCTCTACTTCAATCTAGTCTGGAGATCCCTTCTATTCCATTCTTCTTTTTTTTTATTGTAATCTTCATCTGTGTTTGGTTCTTTTTAATCATCTTTCTGTCCTTTTTTATGCTTGCTATCTTTTTATTGAAATTTTCATTAAGTTGCTTGAGCATCATTATAACCATGATATTGAGCTTTGTCTCTGATAGGTGTTTGCCTTCACCTTGTGTTCTGGGGTTTTCTGCTGTCCTTTCATTTCAGATGTATTTCTTTGTTTTCTCATTATGGCAGCCTCTCTGTAGATATTCTGCTCCTTAACCCAACACTCACTGCTGTAGTTTCTTCTGGAGCTCACTGCTGATTGTGAACAGAGGTGGGGTGGGGCAGAGTTCTGGCAGGGCAGTGGGGGAGAGTGACTACTGCTTTTGTTTCCCACCTGACACTGGGAGCAGCATGCAGGCAGTATCAGCTTTCCATTTTTTTGTATTCAGTTTGCCCTGAGGTCTCTGCCCTGCATTTTGTGATTGACTGTCTTGAGTGCTGGTCCCATAGACAGGACTGCTCATGACCAGAAATGCATACTAGCAGCATTTTCTCTCCTCTTTCTCAGCCAGAGATAGGACGTGCTGTGGCTTATCACCACCCCTATAGCTATCCCATGGTTCTCTCAGAACTGGAGTGAATTTGGGCTGTACTGTCTTGTGGCACCCAGTATTCACCTCTTGGGGGACAAAATGAGGTGTGGTTATGGTATGTGACAGCCCTCACATTTGGGCCTCCATTTTTCTGTCCTGTGGACTGAGTGAGGCCCAGAATCCTCACCTTCCACCTTCTTTCAACTTTCTCCTTCAGCCATATAATTCCAAGCCAGGACCCATGTGCATCCCACATCACTGCACTTTCCCATATTTTTCTCCTCCATTTGCCCATCTTTGCCCATCTGCAGGTATTTTGATGTGATGAGCATGTTTCTTAGCTATATTTTTGCATTGTGCAGGGAATCCTTAGTTGAATTATAAATTTTTTATTTGTTGTAATCTCAAGGGAAGTTTTTAGTAGTCCTTCTCATGCTGCCATTTAGTTGCTTTTAAATTAGGCAGTTTTGAAGATAGGAGATTTGTTCTTAATATAAATTTTAGCGATTTTAACATATGACTTTTTTTTTTTACTTTTCTTATTAAGACAACAATTTTCACTACTTCACTTAATAGAAACACCTTAGGGTTTTTCTTTGGAATATCTGAATTGTCAGCACCACTACTCCTGCACTTCAGGGTCATTATTAAGTAAAATAAAAGTGACTTGAATACAAGCTGCAATACTGCAACAATATGATAACCACAATGGATACTAAAGAACTAATAAACAGAGAGAGTATACAGTGTGGGTGCACTGGACAAAGTGATGATTTACATTCTGGGTGAGATGGAGCAGGTAGGCATAAGAATGGCATACAATGTAAAATTCATAAATGTTTTTTTCTGGAATTTTCCATTTAATATTTTCAGAACATAATTTACCAAGGGTAACTAAAACTACAGAAAGTGAAACCGTAGATTAGAAGTGGGGAAACTACTGTAATCATGTGATAATACACAAAAATTATTTAATAAAAAAATTTAAATTTGTTACTAAAAATTATTAAATTAAGAACATAAGGGACCTTTATTAATCCAAAGAAGGAGCATCTAAAATATTTACAACAAAATTCATACTCAATTTAAGAATGTTGTAAGCATATCCATAATGAGCAGGATCAGGCCTCTGTTATGAGAACAGCAATATTTAAAAATGTCATAACCCCAAGTAAGAAAAAAATTAAAGATATAAATACTCAAAAAAAGTGGAAAACTGTTATTTTTCAAACATGAGATTATTGTCTGTATAGAAAACCTAATTTATTAGAATTTATAAAATATTTAGCAAAATGCCAGGAAGAAAAATTAGTATTTAAGAGCAAATTGCCCTTTATAAAAATTTGTTAATGGACACACAATATAAAAAGATGTAAATTGTGATATAAAAAACATAAAAGGGGAGGCAGTAAAAGGGTTGTGTTTTTGTACATGATCCAATTTAAGTTCTTAGCAGCGTAAAATAGACTGTTATACCTAAAAGATGTTTTATGTAAGTCTCATTGATTCCAAAGAGGAAAAAAGAAGCTGTAATAAATACACAAAAGGTAAAGAAAAGAGAATCAAAGCATATCAGTATAGAAACCATCAACTCACATTAACATGAAGAAAGGAAAAAAAGACAACTACAAAATATCCAGTAAACAATTAATAAGATAGCACTAATAAATCCTTACCTATAATTACTTTAACTGTAAATGAATTAAATTCTCCAAACAAAAGAATGACTCAATGGATAAAAAACACAAACCAACAATACTGTGCTTACAAGTGAATCACTTCAGCTTTAATCAGACATAGACTGAAATTAAAGGAATCAAAAAAGATATTCCAACAAATGGAATCTAAAAGAAGTAGTGATAGCCAAACTAATATCAGACAAAATAGATTCTGTCATAAATTGTAACAAGAAAGGAGCAAAAAAGTGGCAGCATGAAAAGGGACCTCTGAAAAACTCCCCTGGAGATTACAACAAATAAAACATTTATAACTCAACTAAGGACTCTGTACACAATGTGCAATCACAGCTAAGAAACCTGCTTCTTGCAGTGAAGTACCTACAGGAGGGCAGAGGGTTAATGAAGGAGAAAAAAAGGGGGAAGTGCAGAGACCCAGGCTGTGAGCAAGTCCCCACTTGAAAGTCTACCACTGGGAAAGGAAGGAGGAAAAAACCAGCTGTTGAGCATTCTGAACCCTCACTGGGTTCATGGGACAGAGAATAGGAGGCTCAGAGTAAGGGGCATGAGACACCACAACCAGACCTCACTTTGGCCCCCAGGACATGCAGACTGGGTCCACAAAATGCAGTGGTCCAACTTCATTCTGGTTCCAAGAAGGGGGGGAGTGACAGGCTGTTGAGGAGCCGCAATGAGACCTTCTCTGGCTGGGAAGGAGAAGAGAGGGTCCTGAGGATGTGTTTGTCTGTTCACAACCAGTATGGTCTGAAAGACCAGCACACAGAATAGCTGACCCCAAGACTCAGAGCAGAGTCCCTGGGGCAAACTGAGAACAGAAAGGTGTAATTACACCCAAACTACCCATGCACAAACCCCCAGCCCCAGGAAGAAAACGAAGGCACAAACACCTCTCCTACACAGACTTCTGCCTGCCTAGTATCAGCAGCAAACACCAAAGAAACTGCAACAGCAAATGTTGGGTTATGGAGCAGAACATCTACCATACAAACAAAGAGCCTGACAGAATTAGAAACCAGAGAAAGGGAGCTCAAAATCAAGATGAACAACAGACAAAAATAGTAAAATGATGGGAACAGGTGACCCAACAGAAATAGGATGCAAAGCAATCATTATAAAAATGCTCAGGGAATTTAATAATAATTTCATCAGAGAAATAGAAAAATAAAGGAAGACATACAATCCATTATAAATAACCAAAGACAATGGTTACATTAACTGAAATAAAGAATGGAACAAAAGTCACCAAACTACTAGATGAAGTAGAAGCACAAAGCAGTGATTTTCAAGAAAATCTAGCAGGCAACATCCAATCAGAACAACAAATAGAAAAAAGAATAAAAAAAACAAAACAAAACAAAAAAAAAGGAGAATGGTTTGAGATTTCTGCGGGGCAACTTTAAGTGTAAAAAAACATTCTCATCAAAGGCCTACCAGAAGGTGCAGAGGTAAAGCAAGGATCAAGAACTTATTTGAAGAAATAATAATCCAAAATTTTTCTAATCTAATGAAGGAACTAGACATACAAGACCAAGAAGGAAAGAATCCCAAACAAGATGATCTCAAACCAGAACACACCAAGACACATCATAATTAAAATGGTAAATATTAAAGAAAAAAAGAAAATTTGAAAAACACCAAGAGAAATGCAAGTAGTAACTTATAAGGAAACACCCATTCAACTCTCAACTGATTTCTCATCATAAACCTTACAGGACAGAAGGGAATGGCAAAAAATATTCAATGTGATGAAAACTAAGTATTTACAACCAAGAATTATGTATCCACCAAAGCTAGTGTTCAAAATTGAAGGACAGATAATAAGCTTCTCGGATAAGAAAAAGCTAAAGAAGTTCATCATCACCAAACTAGTACTACAAAAAATGTTAGAGGAACATCTTTAAGATGGGATAAGAAATGGGAGAGTGGGTAAAATAAGGAAAAAGGATGAAGAAGTTTAGTTTAGTTGTTTCAAGGCAATAATCATGGAGATATAGAGTATAATATGGGCATATAGACAATAAGGTTGGAGTAGATTTGTGTGGTGTAAATGGGTACTAGATTTGTTGGAGTGATGAAAGGAGAGCTGCAGTGATGGATTAAAAAAAGGGAAGAAATCAAGAATTACAAATTCATAGTCAGAATAGTCACAGAAATACAAAATGTAGCATAAGGCATATAGTCAACAACATTGTAATAACTCTGTATGATGTCAGAGGGGAACAAGATGTATTGAAATAAAGATTTAGTAAATTATATAAATGATTCATCACTGCACTATACACCTCTAACCATTATAATATTGTATGTAGAATGTAATTTAAAAAATAAAGAAAAGAAAAAGAAAAAAATTGTAACAAGAGACAAAGTGTATTTTGACAAAACAAGTCTTAGAAAATTTAAGATTAAAATCACACCAAGTGTTAATATCTTTTCTGACTGCCATGGTATGAAACTAGAGATAAATAACAATAGAAAAATAAACAATTCATAAAGATATGGCAACCCAACAGCACACTTCTAAATAACCAATGGATCAAAGAAGCAATCAAAAGAAAATAAACATCTCAAACTAACAAGAATGAAAAGAGAACATACCAAAACTTACAAAATATAGCAAAAACATCTCCAAAGGTAAATTTCTTTATTGTTAAATTTATTGGGGCGACATTGGTTAATAAATATTACATAGGTTCCAGGTGTACATTACTACAATACATCATCTGTGTGTTATGTGTTCATCACTCAGTCAGTTCTCTTTCCATCACAATATATTTGAAACTCTGACTCTTCTCTCCCAAAGCCCTCCCCCGATGCCCTCAGATTACCACTAATCACTACACTATTTTGTCCCTGAGTTTTTGTATCTTTGTTGCTTTCAGCTTTGTGTTCCATATATGAGTGAAATCATATGGTTGTTGGTTTTTTTCTGTCTGGCATATTTTGCTTTGCATGATGGTCTCAAGGTCCTTCTATGTTTTCATAAATGCCCTTATTTCACCTTTTCTTGTGGCTGAGTAATATTCCATTATGTATATATACAATAGCTTCTTTATCCAATCATATATCAAAGGACACTTTGGCTGTTTCCATGACTTGGCCACCATGAATTATGCTGCAATGAACATTGGGGTATATATGTCTTTGTGAACAAATGGTTCCAAATTTTTTTGGTAGATAACAAGAAGTGGGATTGCTGAGTCATATAGTAACTCTATTCTTGCTTTTTAAAGGAACCTCCATACTCTCCTCCATAGTTGCTCTACAAGTTTGCATTCCCACAAGCAGTGAATGAAATTTCCTTTTGATCCATGCCCTGTCCAACACATGTTGTTACTTGTCTTGTTGATAATAGTCATTCTAAAAAGTGGAAGGTGATATCTTATTGTGGTTTTGATTTGCATTTTCCAAATAGCTAGTAAAGTTGAGCATTTTTTCATATATCTGTTGGCCATTTGAACATCTTTCTGGGAGAAGTATCTGTTCAGGCCCTCTGCCCATTTTTAAATTGGATTGTTTTTTTATTGTTGAGTTGTACAAGTTTCTTATATAGTTTAGATATTAGCCCCTTATCAGAGGCATAGTTTGCAAATATTTTCTTCCATTTGCTTGACTGTCTCTTTGCTTTGTTGATGATTTCTTTTGCTGTGCAGAAGCTTTTTAGTTTCATACAGTAACATTCATTTATTTTTTATTTTACTTCCCTTGCCTTTGATGTGAGCTTCATGAAGTCCTCCCTAAATCAAAGGTCTATAAGTATAGGTCTGATGTTTTCTTGTACACAGTTTATTGCTTTGTGTCTTTTGTGGAGGCATTTAATCCAGTTTAAGTTAATTTTGGTATACCATTACAGCTCACAGTTCAGATTCATTCTATGTTGAATGTATCTTTTTAATGTTTGCAGTACCATTTACTGAAGAGGCTTTCTTTTTCCCACTGTATATTTTTTGCTCCTTCATGAAAAATTATCTGTCCATATACTTGTGAGTTTATTTATTGGTTTTTGGTTCTGTTTCACTGCTTTTGTCTCTGTTCTGCTGCCACTACCAAGCTCTCTTGATTATTGATGCTTTGTAATATAGATTAAAGTCAGAGAGTGTGATGCCTCCAGCCTTATTCTTTTTATGTAGAATTGCTTTAGCAATCTGATGATTCTTTTATCTTTTTCTAGAAAAAAAAACTGTCTGTGGGATTTTTATTGGAATTGCTTTAAATCCGTATATTGCTTTAGGTAATATAGCCATTTTAACTATGTTGATTCTTCTAATCCATGAACATAGAATATCTATCCTTTTCTCCATGTTCTTTCCAATTTCTTTCAGTAGTTTTTTATAGTTTTCAGTATATAAGTTTTTCATGTTCTTTTAAGTTCATTCTTAGGTATTTTATTCATTTTGTTGCAATCTCAAAAGGTCTTGTTTGTCTCATTTCTCTTTCTGAAGTTCTATTGTTGGTATATAGAAATACAATTGATTTTTGTACTTTAATTTTATATCCTGCAACTTCACTCTGTTTGTTTATTCTTTATAATAGCTTGTGTGTGTGTGTGTGTGTGTGTGTGTGTGTGTGTGTGTGTGTAGTCTTTACAATTCCAGAAGGAAATGATGTAGACCCTTGCTACCTGAATCTCATCAGACCTTCTCCAAGGCACATTATACTGAACATGTAAAAAATCAAAGACAAAGGAAGAATTCTCAATGCAGTCGTGGAATAGAAATTATAGTCTTCAAAGGAAAGCCCATCAGGCTGTCTTCAGACTTCTCAGCAGAAACTCTTCAAGCTAGGAAGGAATAGAATCACATATTCAAATTACTATATTTTTTTGCTTTTATTTGCTTTTTTTTTTTTTGGTATGTGCATAGCTCCCTGACTGGGAATCAAACCCAGGTTGCAGCGCTGACAGTGCCAATGCCGAAGCCTTAAGCCACTACACCATGAAGGAACTCCCTCAAATTACTAAAAGAGAGGAACTACCAACCAAGAATAATTTATACAGTAACTAAGGAAATTTGCCAACACAATACTGGCCCTCTAGGACATACTGAAGGAGGCTACTCAACCTGAAATAAAAAGCCTAAATAAATGGCAAAATGTTGGGACAACAAAAACATAAAAAAGAAGAAGTAAAGATTTAAATTCCCCCAAAAGAATATGAATTAAAAGTATGCTTGAGAAAAGGGGCCACTACATACATGAAACTTTTCTTTTTATAAACCTCATAGTAACTTATTTAAAAAAAATCCCAAACCAAGACACAGAACCAAAAAAGAAAGAAAGAAAGTAAGTAAGAAAGAAAGAAAGAAAGAAAGGGAGGAGAGAAGACAAGATGGCGACTGTAGAGGAGGTTCCTAAATCCTCTCCCAGAAAACACAATTGAACGGCCGACCAGGAGCCAAGAAAGCGGACCCTGAGTGACAAACCGGCTGCTGAGAAATCCACAAATCGCAAGTAAACCTGAAGGCTGGCGAGAAAGGGGCGAGTCGGGGAGAGGGAAGGGAGCAGAGACAGACCA
>PVJL010014118.1:0-29338 GCA_004026885.1 Lyroderma lyra | reverse complement strand
GACTCTGACTTGCGGAAGTAAATGGGATATTTTTCACTGCATAATCCGTCCCCTGTAGGCTAATGTGGTTGTAAACAGCAAGAACAAATCTTATTGCAGTTGCTAAGAGAAATGAAATAACTCGATTTGAGAGAAGTTAATGGAATGTACTTAATTCATATTTACACCTTCTCAGCTGCTCTTCCCACGTATCTAGGTTTCTTTCTCGGGGACTTGGGCCACAGTGGTAGCTGTCTTAGTTCCCCTAGAGGACCGTGTCATCACCCTGAGATCAACAATGGCTGTTCTCCGGTCCCCCTCCCCCACGCTCTGTAAGACGTGTCTACACCTACCGGAGGGAAGGGTGGGCGAATGTAATTTGCAGGATGATTGTTGTGAGTCCCACGTCATATGAGCCAAGTTCACAGTCTGTGGATAGCTCGCAAACCAATAACAAACTAAAAAGTGTTTTTTAAAAATTCCTTTAAATTTATTTTTCAACTATCACATCATATCATAGTTTCAGGTACAGCATTGTGCTTAGACATTTATATAACTTACAGAGTATCAGCCTGGACAGTACTCATCTGACAACATACACAGTTACTCCGTCGTTATTGACTGTTCCCTGCGCTGTGCTTTGCATTCCTGTGACGATTTCTGTGACTGGCAACTTACACTTCTCCCCCCGACCCCCGTCTTTTGTTCATTTTATTTCTGTAAAGTCAGTACGGCTATATTTAGGGAGCAATTTGTACTTCTAATCCCTTCACCATTTTTACTCATCCCCTCAACCCTCCTCCCATCTGGTGACTGTCAAAGGATACAATAGAAAAGCAGCCATTTCTCCCAGTCCAGTTACAGGATTACTGGTCTCATCTTTGTCGTCTGCATCAGTGTCTTGTCCTGAGCACTCCCAGTCATAAGGGTCTGGGGGCTCTGGGTGAGCAGGGTGGCCCTTAACTGTGCACAGTGGGGCGGCAGAGCCTGCATTCTGCAGTGCTCTGGGCTCCCCGAGTCAGCAGTCCCAGAACCTGCTTGGCCAGGCTTCAGTCCTGGGATCTGAGTGTCCAGGGTAAGTGGAGGTTTAGAAAGATGCTTTTTGTATTAAAGGAAATGCCTACATCAGTAAGTGAGCACAAGGAAAAGCAGAGTTATTGCCAGGAGTATCATAGAAAAGTTGCATTTGATCATTAAAATGCATGTATCGAAGGAATGATGGACATATCTCCTGTAAGACGGACATGTATTTGCTGATAGACTGGCCTTTGAACAAGAAGTGTGTGATGTTACCAAATGGGACCACAGAACGAGACTAGCTTCTCTTTGCTTCACAAAAATGGTTTTCCTGTGTATCGTTAGTTACTTTATCGTGAGTAACACGTGCCATGTTGGTGCTCATTGATCACCTTTTCCTTCCAACCAACGGCAAGAATAATTAGATGGAGCTGTTGGCAGGCCGTGGCTTCCACATTAATCATCTTAAGCTGCCGTCAGTGAAACAGGCAAACATTAACATCCACTCCTAAGTGTGTGTTTCTAAAGGAAGCTAGAAACCTTCAGGCATCCGCATTTAGACAGCAAATGCTTCGTCTTGTCATCATCCTGAGGGGAGCAGTGACTGCTCTGTGGTCGCCCTCCCCAACACTGTGCAATATCAATGGGGCTTATCAAGTACAGACAGGTGGCAAGCTCATGAAATCAAGTGGCTCTCACGAGTGGGAGAGACGCCTGTTGGCAGGGCAGCGGCAGAGACAGGTGCAGTGTTGGTATTTTGTATGCTTTGGAAGCCACGTGTCCTGGCCGCTCTGCTGTGTGTCCTCCCCCCGAGACTGGGGTTCTTGGAGCCTCTGCCTTCTGGACCATTACCAGTCACCAGGGCAGAGGGAAAGCGAGGATGATAAAGCCCTCAATGGCCCTTAAAGCTTCTAAGCTTCTGCTCAAATGAGTTTAATTGGCCAAGCAAGTGTCATGATCATCTCTAATTACAAGTGGGCACTAGCATTTTCTTATATCTTCATAAATCTTCTTTGAATCTATTTGCACCACCTTTACACTGTCTTTTCCACTTTCTTATGGATCAGACTCACCAAAACTTTGTCTATTTTAATGACCAATCTACGTTTTTCTTTTTGGCTTTGAGTTAGTCATTGCAAATGTATATAGATGTCCCACTTCTCTCTTCTGTTTTTTGTACTCGTTACCTTCTAGCACACTGAATGCTTTACTTATTTATTGTGCCTGGTGTTCGTTGTCTTTTGCTGTGAGGACAAGGAACCTTATTTTGTTCATGATCTACCTTAAGTGCCTAGAACAGTGCTTGCTACATATAGCTATTCATTATTTGTTGAGTGAGCAAAATAGAGCAAACCATACCTGACCCCGGGTGTGTGTATGTGTGTGTATGTTGTGTGTATATGTGTGTTGTATGTTTGTGTGGTGTGTGTTTTGTGTATGTGTGTGCCATGTTTGTGTCATGTGTGTGTTTTGTGTATGCATGTGTCATGTATGTGTGTCATGTGTGTGTTGTGTGTTGTGTATGTGTGTCATGTATGTGTTTGTGTGTGTGTTGTGTGTGTGTGTGCGCGTGTGTGTATTGTGTGTAGCCTCCTAAATTGACAAACCTGATACTTTTTAGGATGGGACTAGTTACTGAGTGAGTGGTCAAGGGGCGGGGCCAGGACCAGAGGGAGGCACGCCAGACAGTGAGTGCTGCGTTTGCGTAGACAGGAGAGTGAGGGCCTCTTTTCTCTCTGTCCTCTCTGTGTCTGGCTGGTCCCAGAGCTTAAAGTCATTCTCTTTGTTTTTATGGTCTTTATAATTTCATACTTTTATTTCCTGTGTTGTTGAGTTGTTAAAAAATTCAGAGGAATGAAAAAAATAAAATGAAAGCAAGTTATTTTTGAGATCCCTTAAAAGTTACCAAGAAATTGTTTTTCTCTTTAAAATGAGGAATTAAGACTGAAGAATTACTCATTTTCTGCACTCTCTTTAGGACCAAAGTTACTTCCTACTATATGAAGTTAAGTGTTGGAGGAAAGCAAAATTCACTCTTTTAGGTCCCAAGTGTAGTTGATTACACCAAAGCAGCAGAGCGATAAGTCATATCCAACATAACCATCAATGTAAAAGACTTGGGTAGGAAGAGATCAGTACCAGTTTACTCTTGAAACTGCGGAAATTGTTCTTTGTTTTTTGTGATCTCAAAATGACTTTCAGGTGTGCCCTGCTAGGTTTTGTGTACTTGAGTTCTGGTCACTCTGACCCCTTTGTCGCCTGTCTAGGGCACAGAGAGTGGTATGGCTGTCCTTCAGCTTGCAGTCAGAGGATGGCATGCAGCAATGCTGGTGACCTGAACAGTTCAGGCTGCCTCCCAAGTCACTAAGTCATTGACGGGGTGTCCCTTAACGCAGTAGCATCTGCTTCATGACAGTGCAAAGAGAGAATCCTGGAACCTTGTCAAGGGATGAAGGGATGGAGGTCATTCGATTATTTGTCTTCATTAGTAAGTAATTTTATTTCTGTATAAGTTACAATGAAAATTATAATCTATTGCAGGAACATCAGGAGAACATTCTGAGTAACACCATGCAAAGTGTGATTGCCCTGCTCAACAATCTGGTTGCCTGCAAAGATTCAAATATGAAGCTACTTTATGAACAAGGTAAGTGCTCCTCAGAATTTGTCTTTGATTCTCATGTGTTTTGCCTCTTTGTAAGTTTCCACATCTTACACAGTGGGGTGTCAAGAAGTAGCTATTTAAAGTTGATCAGTTAACATAGATGTTTAAGTATCTATGGATAATAATATTACCAGCAAAAAGGGGGAAGTGTGGTTAGATCGTGATAGTTTCCTTATGTTAGTTCATTCTCTTGCATGGCACATAGCCAGTAGCACTGCTTAAAAGTGACAAACCCCAAAATAGAAGTATAAGCATAGTACTCAGACTTACTGCTGCCAATCAAAACAAAAACATAATGGTCAAAAGCACCTTGTAAAATGAGAGTGGATGGTTTGAGTGTGGCTTTACTTTACATAGAATACATACATATCTGCAATGTTACAACGTAAAACAATTTTTGAGACTTTATTTTTTAAGAGCAGTTTTAGATCTAAAAACATAGGGAGAAGTACGGGGGTTTCCTGTGTAAACCCTGCCTCTGCACATGTGTGTAGCCTCCCCTGTTACCAGCATTCCCCACCAGGGTGATACATTTGTTATCAAACATGAACCTGCATCGACACGTCATACGCACCTGAAGCCCACTGTTTGCCTTAGGGTTCACTCTTGATGTTGTACATTTTGTGGGTTTCAACAAATGTGTAATGATATATATCCATTATTATAATAATATTCCAAATATTTTCACTGCTCTAAAAATCCTCTGTGCTCAGCCTGTTAACCCCCTATTCCCACAACCACTTACCTTTTTACTGTCTCCATGGTTTGGCCTTTTTCAGAATATCGTACAGTTAGAATCATATAGTGTGCAGCCTTCTCAGATTGGCTTCTTTCATTTGGTAATATGCACTTAAGATTCCTCCATGTCTGACTATGGCTTCATAGCTTATTTCTTCTTAATGGAATATTATTCCATTGCCTGCAGGAAGCACAGTTTATCCATTCACCTGCTGAGGGACATCTTGGTCACTTCTAAAGTTTTGGCAATTATGAATAAAGCTGCTATAAACATTAGTGTGCAGGCTTTTGTATGAACAGAAGTTTTGAATTCCTTTAAATACCAAGGAGTATGATTGCTAATCTTATGCTAATCATTTAGTTTTGTAAGATACAACCAAACTGTCTTCCAAAGTGGCTGTACCACTTTGCATACCACAGGCAAAGACTGGGATTTTTCTGTTGCTCCACATCCTCACCAGTATTTGGTGGTGTCAGTGTTCTGGATTTTGGCTATTTTGATAGTTGTGCAGTGGTATAATATCTTATTACTGTTTTAATTTGTGTTTCCCTGGTGACATTTGATGTGGAGCAGTTTTTTCTTAGTTTCAGGTGTACAAAACTACATAGTGATTAGACATTTATTTATATACCTCACGAAGTGATAAGTTTATTATCCATCTGACACGGTGCATACTTAATACAATCCCATTGACTGTGGTCCCTGTGCTGTGCTTTATATTCCTACTATTTACAAAATGACTACTTTGTATATTCTAGTTGGCATTCCACTTTATTTTATATCAGTTTTAGGTGTACAATGTAGTTGTTAGACATTTCTATAATTTATGAAGTGATCCCTTGGTAAGTCTAGTATCCATCTCACACCGTCCAGAGTTACTACAGTATTATTGACTGTATTCCCCATGCTGTACTTTACATCCCAGTGACTCCTTTGTCACTTCCAATCTGTTCTTCTTAACCCCTTTACCTTTCTCATCTAGCCCCCCAAACTCTCCCCATTTAGTAACTGTCAGTTTGTTTTCTGTATCTGAGTCTCTGTTTTGTTTGTATTTTTTCTTAATTACTCTTTCTCTTAAGCTTGTTATCGGTTATAAAAGTGCAGCAGATTTCTGAATATTAATTTTGTATCCTACTACTTTACCAAATTTATTTATCAGTTCTAATAGTTTTTGGGTGGACTCACTGGAGTTCTCTATCTGTAGTACCATGTCATCTGCAAATAATTTTTATTTCTTCCTTTTTCCATTTGGATGACTTTTATTTTTTTTTTCTTGTCTGATTGCTGTGGCTGGGACTTCCAGTATTATGTTGAATAAAAGTGGTGAAAGTAGAGATCCTTATCTTCTTCCTGATCTTAAGGAAGTGCTTTTAGCTTTTTCCTGCTGAGTATGATGTTAACTGTGGGTTTGTCATATATGGCTGTTATTATGTTGAGATATCTTCCCTCTATTCCCACTTTATTGACAGTTTTTATCATAAATGGATGCTGCATTTATTGATATGATCATATGATTTTTATTTTTTATTTTGTTTAAGTGGTGTATGATGTTCATTATTTTGCAGAGACCGAACCAACCTTGCATACCTGGAATAAATCCCATTTGATTGTGGTACATGAACTTTTTAATGTATTACTGAATTCTGTTTGTTAATTTTATTTTTGAGGATTTTGCATCTACGTTCATAAGGGATGTTGTCCTCTAATTTTCTTTTTTTGTAATGTTTTTGTCTGGTTTTGAAGTCATGGTAATGGTGGCCTTATACAATGAGCTTTGGAGCCTCCCTGGTTTGTCAGTTTTTTGGAATAGTTTGAGAAGAATAGGTGTTAATTCTTTTTTGAATATTGGGTAAAATTCCTTTGTGAAGCCATCCAGTCAAGGACTTTTGTTTGTTGGGAACTTGTTGATTAATGATTTGATCTCATTAGTAGTAATAGGTCAGTTCAGATTCTGTTTTTTCTTGATTCAGCCTTAGAAGGTTGTATCCTTCTATGAATTTATCCATTTCTTTCAGGTTGTTCAGTTTGTTGGTGTATAATATTTTCTTAAAATTTTTTTTGGATTTCTATAGTATCTTTCATTTCTGATTTTATTTATTTGGGTCTGATGAGTCTCGTTAAAGGTTTATCAATTTTGTTTTTCTTTTCAAAGAAGCAGCTCTTGGTTTCATTGATCTTTTGTATTTATTTTTCAGGCTCTGTTTCATTTATTTCTGCTTTGATCATTATTATTTCCTTCATTGTACTCACTTTGGGCTTTGTTTGCTGTTTTCTTCCAGTTTTGTTAGGTGTTAAGTTAGACTGTTTATTTGAGATTTTTCTTATGTCTTGAGTTATACCTGCATTGCTATGAATGTCCCTCTTAGGACTGCTTTTGCTGTGTCCTATAGATTTTGGGTCATTGTGTTTTTATTTTTGTTTATCTCGATGTATCTTTTGATTTCTTTCTGATGCTATTATTAATCTAGTCATTGTTTAGCAGCATGTGTTTTTCAGGGGTTTTTTGTTTTTTGTTTTTTTTTTGTAATTTCTAGTTTCATACCATTGTTGTCAGAGAAGATGCTTGATAACATTTCAGTCTCTTAAATTTATTGAGACTTGATTTGTGGCATTACAGGTGGTCTGTCTTGGAAAATGTTCCATGTACACTTGAGAAGAATGTATATTCTGCTGCTTTGGGGTCAGATGTTCTAAAAATATCAATTATTCTGGTCTAGTTTGTCATTTAAGGTCGCTGTTTCCTTGTTGCTTTTCTGTCTGGAAGATCTGTTTATTGGTTTCAGTAGAGATCTTAATGTCCCCTACTATGATTACGGTACTGTTGATCTCTCCATTTATGTAGTGGAGCATTTTTTTCATATGCTTTTTTGCCATCTGTATATCTTCTTTTTGATGTCTATTAAAGTTGTTGGCCCATTTTTAAATTAGATGTTTTCTTGTAGTTGTGTTGTGAGAGTTCTTTGAATATTTTGGATAACAGCCCTTTTCAGATGTGTCTTTTGCAAACATTTTCTCCCAATCTGTCTTTTCTTTTGATGCTTTTTTGTCTTCTGTAGAGCAGAGTTTGAATTTTAATGAAATCCAGCTTATAACTTATTTCCTTCATGGGCTGTGCTGTATCTAAAAAGGGATCACCATACACAAGGTTGTCAAAAGTTTCCTCCTATTTTATCTTCTAGAAGTTTTATAGTTTTGCATTTTACAATTAGGTCTATGATCCATTTTGAGTTAGAGTTTGTGAAGAATTTAAGGTCCGTGACTAGATTTTATTTTATTTATTTATTTGCATGTTGATGTTTACTACCAGTACCTTTGTTCAGGAAACCATCTTTGCTCCATTGTACTGCCTCTCCATTTTCAAAGATCAGTTGACTATTTATATGAGTCTACATTTGGGTTTTCTGTTTTGATTCATTAATCTATCTGCCTATTCTTTTATCAATTCCACATTGTCTTGATAACTCTTTCTTTATAGTAAGTCTTGAAGTGAGGTAGTATCAGTCCTCCAACTTTGATTTTCTTTTTCAGTATTGTTTTGACTATTCTGGGCCTTTTGCCTTTCCATACAGACTTTAGAATTTGTTTATCAATATCCATAAAATAACTTTCTGGGATTTTGACTTGGATTGTATTGAATCCTAAATTGAGACCAAATTGGGAATATTGTTCAAGACTTTATTATGGCCTTTTATAATTTTTTTTAATGTAGGTCTTATGCATTTCTTATTAAGTTTCTCTCTTTCAAGGTATTTTCTCTTTTTGCTTGTTATTAAAAATTAGGAATTTTCTGTAAATATAGTAGCTTCCAGTTACTTTTCTAGTATGTGTTTAAAATTTTTTATTTCTGTTTAACTTTGTATCTAAGTTAATTCTCTTAATATTTTTCATAATACTGATTTTTAAATGATTCTCCTTAGTTTTCCAGTTACATAATAATAATAACCATTGTAAATAGTGATAGTCTTTTTTCCAATTTTTGTAACTTTCCTTTTTCCTTTTTGTTGAATTGCAAGCAAGATTCAAAGAGGATGAGATAGAGAATACCTTGGTCTTGCCTCAAAATCTGTTTTCTAAGGTATTGCCTTAGAAAGTACTCATATATTTAATTTTGTATTTTGAAATCAAGAATAAATTACTGCTGTCAAATGCTTTTTTAACATGTATGGAAATGATCGATGTTTTCTCCTTGAATCAATTTATGTAATGGCTTATATTTAATAGATTACCTAATGTTAAACCATCCTAGCTTTTGAGTCAGTAACCACACTTAATCATGATGTATTATTCCTTGTTACTTAAGTTCTTTGGTAATATTTCTTTCAGGATTTTCCATGGCCATTCACAGTGTGATTAGTTTGTAGTTTTGTTTCTTGTTCACTTTTGGTATAATATATTCTTTATTAGGTTTTAATGTTAACACTAAACTGCTCCTTTAAAATGAAAAGGAAGGTTTTTGTTGTTGTTTTTTTTTCTTTGTTTGTTTTTGTCTCTGTGTGTTTCTGGAACAGTTCAAGAATTTATCCACCCTTTAAAAGTTTAATACAATTTATCTGGCTGGTACTTTTTCTTAGAGTTATGGTGGTGGTGGTATCTGTTTGACACTTGGACAATGATAAATAATTTTACATTTTTCCGTATCTTATAGAATCAGTTTTAGTAAATCATATTTTTCTAGAAGGTTTTCATTTTATACACACTTTCAAATCTTTTGCTATAGAGTTGGACAAAATAGGTTTTTAAAATTGTTTTATTTACCAAGGTTTCAGAGTTTATTTCTCCATTACTATTTTTTATATTATGTATTTGAATCTTTGTGTTTTTAGTGAGTGGTTTCGATAATGGTTTTACTGTTTGTGTGTGTGTGTGTGTGTGTGTGTGTGTGTGTGTAAGTATATCCAATTTGGGATATACTTATTAGTCCTGTTTTTATAAAATCAGTTTCTGCTTGTATCTCTTAATTTATTACATGTGTTTCTGTAGAGTTTGTTTTATCATTCATTTTCTAGGTTTTTGAGTAAAGATTCTTATCTTATTTACTTCTGTTCTTTTTAAAAAATCAATAAAAATATTGAAAGCTATGAGTTTTAGAGTATTGCCTCACTACCCAGGATTCTGGTCTGTCATGCTTCCATCATTTTTGTTTACTACATGTATTTCGGTTTTTCTTTATGTTCCTTCCTTGAGCCAAGAATTGTTTAGGAGTCATAGTATATTTTGTTTTATTAATTTTGTAATTTCTAGTTTTATTGCACTACAATTAAAAATTGGCAGTACTCTTTATACTTTTTAGAATTTATTGAGGTTTTCTTTTACCTAATGTATGGTCAGTTTTCATGATTTATTATGTGTACTTGAAAAGGTGCATATTGGCTTTCTCATATGACAGTAATTCTAACATGGCATACGATAAGCAAACAGTAAAACGCAGCAAATTACTTGAAGCAATTGTTTTTAATCACTGGGAAATAGGCAGAATAGGGCAGTGATCCTTGTGAGAAGGGAAACATGTAAGGTGAATTTCATGTCACTCTGGATTTTTTTCCCCTTACGGAGGGAGGCCAAGTCCATGCTGAACACACAGGTCTTTCTGAGCTGGGAGCAGAATTCAGTATTCAGGGATGTGAACAGATGAGTATTCACAGGGCAGAGTGTAAGAGAAGAGTTGCAAAAAGGGTTAGGGCCTAGAAGTCTGCATGCAGCTTTCCCACAGGTCCTCGGTAAGAGGCTGCACAATCTGTTTGGCTTAGCAGAGGATAGAGCAGATGCCATAAGGCTGAACTGAAATGAGATAGCAGAAATCAGGCAGTGATAGGAGATGTAGGAATTCCAGCCTAGGCAGTGCAGTGCTACTCTGGACGTGCCTTAGCATTTAGACCATGTCCTAGGACTAAGGATTATACCACTATATATGTCCTAAGAAATAAGAGAACTAAGTCCTTCAGGGCCAAAAGATTTACAAGAAATTTAACTTCCTGCCAGAACAAAAGTCAATACCACTTATAAGATAACAGTGTAATTTCGAGTCTCTGCAATGTGTTGTCCACATTGACTTGTATACAACTGACGTAAAAAAGTTAATTGGAAAATGTGATCCGTAACAATAATGAAATGTTATTTTTCTGTAAATCTTACTGATTAAACAAAAAACCCCTCCCATGAATCCCTTCAAAACATTCTTCTCTCTAACGTGGGCTGAGTATCAGGATACTGTGGAGTGATGCCTATGAGATCTTAGTAGCTCTGTTGGCTAGTTGAAGACGGGGCTAAGGAGTCATCTGCCTGAAGGTGGCATTCCAGAGGCCCATGAAGACATGGCTGAGGTCAGATAAAGGGCAAAGTCCTAGAAGACGGGAGCTTAGGGAGTTGAGAAGTCAGGAGGGGAAAGATCGCCTGTGAGGTGACGGATGTGGCCACTGCAGTTGTGTGTTTGGTCGACTCTTGGAGCTGGAGCATCAGAAGCAGCACAGGTGGATTTACTGTGAAGCACATGAAGCGTAAGTGTCAAGTGCCCCCATTTACACAGAGGCACTTCTATATTCACAGTTTGGCTTTTGTCTTTTAATAGCCCATCCCCACCCCTGAATAAGCCTAGGGTCTCATGATACCTAGCCTCGTAGCCTCATTCCACGTTTTGTGGAGTGCAATGGAAATCACAAAAATAATTATGACAGGAGTAGTATCAAGGTCACACTGAGCTCAGGGAATGAGGGGAGTGATTGTGGTTTGTGGATGATGGCATTTGGGGGATAGACTGTTGATCTGAGATTCAGTAAACCAAAGCCTGTCATGTGGCTGCTCACTTTTACAAGTAAGTTTCTGTAGGAACATAGACATGGCCATTCATTTACATATTGTCTGTGGCAGGTGTTTCTTGTATGATGGCAATGTTGAGTAGTTGGGACAAAGACTGCATGGCCCACTAAAATATTTACTACATGGTCTTTTAAGAAAAACTTGGCCAGCCATTGGTCTAGAAGCAGCACAGTGGCCAAAGCAGAGTGGGCAAAGAAGTAGCCACCACTTGAAGGGCCTGCTGCGGAGACAGGGCTCTAGGAGAGGCAGGTTTCTGGTGGTGCAGGAAGGTGAGAGGCACGTCGTCGGGAGGCTGGCGATTGCAGGGATTCTGCTGATAACTGACTATTAGCCCCAGATGTCACAGTGGAAGGGGTTCAGAGGTTGGGAATGGGTGGGATGTGGCCTCCAAAAGATGTGTAAATCCTCTTGCCATTTAGACTGCAGGAGATTGTCAGGGACCTGGGAGTTCTCTGAGCTTCCTGTGGTAGCGTAAGTTAGAGACGGGCTATGGTAAGTCTAGGTGGTCTTTGGCTGAGGATGGTGGTCAGGCTGCGAGTGTGGGGTGAGGAAGGGTAGTGGGGCTCTAGAGGACGCAGAGGTTGGGAACTTCTTCTGGCCCCTGCTGGTGGGAGTTAGAGGGGAGGAGAGGGGAGAGATGGGGTGGCCCATGTGGCCTGCGCAACAGTCTGGTTCCGGTGTCCAGAGATGATCACCAGCTCTGATTTGCCATCATACTTTGTGGCTCTCCAAATTTCTTGCCTATTTAATGTGTGGGCTGATTTTTTTCCAAAGTTGGGTAAAGATCTGATGGGTGTTTGTAAACCCCGAGTGTATTAAGGTTTGGCAGAGCATGGCCACACGAAGACTCACTGGTGACCTGCCACTGTAGGAACTTGAACATACGCAGTTGGTTTGAGTGAAGTCTGCTTATCAAATCTTTATGTTGAACCAATTCTGGTTCAATCAGTGGTTTATATATTCATTACATTTTATATAGAATTAAATTTCCTGTTTCAAACATACAGTTATTTCTAATATGGACACTTTAAAAATCACCCCAGTATAAGTGAGCTGTAGAATAGACGTGAATAAGGAGAAATGATTGTCCCTGCCTTTAAGTGCTTTGTGACAGCATTGCATTAGGCCAGTGTCATATTGGGTCTCCTCCTCAAGTGACACATGAACACTTAGCAGTGGGATGAATTCTCAGACACACATTTTCCCCTCACATCCGAGTATCTCTGAAATGAGACCCTTGACCACGGCCATCCACGGGGCGGTGCTGATGTAGTTGGAGCTGCTGGCACCTTGCTTGGTGAACCTTGCAGAATGAGCTTGAGCGCCGGGAAGAAAACCCGGAGAGACCTCGGGCGGGGCGCGTCCGCAGTGCCCTCCCCGCCGGTGCACTCAGGGAGCATCATGAGGGACAGTGGGGCATTGATACCTGAGTGGGAAGATGGCCAGAGTCGGCCTCCAGGTGGGAAGGACTTTTCAGAAAATGTGAACCAGTTTATTTTACTTACATTTTCCTTTTTTCTTTTTTTTGGTATGTGTGAAGGCAATGCATGAGACAAACTGTGTCAAAGTAAGTCTCAGGGTGCTGGCATTGAGTGTAAGCTGCGTTCTAGGAAGTAAAGCACGTAGTGAAATTGTGGCACCCCTTCCTCTTACTGGCATGTGAAGTAACGATGTTTGGACTCAGGGACGCGTATGGCGGGTAATACATGGAAGGGCCCCAGCACGGCGTCTGCCGCCTGCGGGGCATGCCACCAAGTGCGCCAACTCTGGTGAGTAGTAGAGGCATTGACATCACCAGCACGCGACTTCATTATATAACTCAGGCTTTCTGCTGAAATGTTTTCATTTTTAAATGAACCATTAGGGAAGTAGTTCTAAAACAAAGAAAGACCTTTTGTTTATATTTGAAAAATATAAGAGTTATTAACATTTTCAGACTGGCTGCGGGCTTGTCCCTGTGCGGTGACCTTTTGATAATGGGTATTAATTCCAGCTTTGGTTTCACCAGCAGAGCTGTCAGAGTAATGGATTTACATGACACACTGCCGCAGCCGAAAAACTACAGCCCTTTCAAAGAAGCTTTTAAAGAAATTATTGTCTCTATTGGCGTATGGTGTGTCAGAACTCAAAATACTCACTTCTTACGGGGTTTATTATAAAACTGCCTGAATCGGTGTTTACTCAAGAGACCAGAAAAATTGCTAGGAGAGTTGTTTGGGCTTTGAAAGTACACTTGATAGCTACATTAGATTTTTGTTTTTACTTTTATGAATAACATTCAAAATAACGTTGGCAGGGGTTGATAGACTTCCCTTGTGAAGCAGCAGATAGGAAATATTTTAGATTTGTGAGCCATGTGGTCTTCGTCACTGCTACTCAGTACTGCCAGTATAGCGGGGAGGCAGCCATGGAGAATCCATAAATGAATGGGCATAACCTCATTTTAATAAAATTTTAGTTACAAAACAAGGTGCCATTTTCTGTTTCTATTTAAACAGAAAATTAAATACCTTAAGGAAGAGGCTGCCGCCTTCACTGTAGTTTGAAGATGCATGAAGTAAAAGGGAAAATTTTACCCTAAGGGTTTAATCTAAAAATCAAAATAAATAAGTCTTTCTGTGTTAATTAGCCTTCGCTAGATAATAAACCACCCCAAAGCTGACTGACTTGAGATAAGGCCTTGGCTTGCTCCCTCTTCTGTGGGTTGCACTGTCAGCTGTTTCTGCTGCTGTCAGCTGAGCTCACTTGTGTCCTGGGGGTCTGCCATCCTCATGGAGGATCGCCCTGACTATTCAATGTGGTGACAGAATTCAGGAAGAGCCGGAGAGGAAGTTACAAAGCCCCTTGCTGCGTAGGCTTGGAAATCTCATGTCACTTCCGTCACACCCTATTGGTTGAAGGAAATGACTAATCTGGCCTGGTTCTCGGGGTGAGGACAGAGGTTCCACCTCTCGATGACAGGAGCTGCAGTGAATACATGGCTATCTTTAATGCAGTACAGTTACTGGAAAATTTGAATCAGGGTTGTGGTGCTAGAGGCCGGCAAACTCTGCTGGAAAGCACTACACGTTCCATACTCTAGGCTCCCTGGGCCATTGTCTTTGTGGCAGCTCCTCGCTCTGTTCCTGTGGCACAGAAATAACCATAGACCATGCGTAAGCGAATGAGCATGACGGCATTTCAGTAAAAATTTATTTACGGAAGCAGCTAACTTACCACCCCAATAGAGTTCATTCAGTCTTCCAGCAAATACTCGTTCGTTGGGCATTGTTCCTGGTGCAGGACTATAGCAATGAACAAAACTGACATGGAGAGGGGAGGTGGGCAGAGAGAGAGCGGCAAATGCATAACCGAGACGGGAGCGAGCATGCCTGGGTGTCAGAGGAACGGGAGGGCCGTGCGGCTGCAGCAGAGGGCACACTGGGGAGAACAGTGGGGAGATGAGCAGAACTGCTTGGTGCGCTCACGGTCATTTTCGTCAAAGCTGTTGAAAGCATTAAAATCATTTGGAAACTTGTGGCTAGACTGCAATTTAGTTTTAATTGAAGATTAAGTACCATATTTTGCCATGTATAATGTGCACTTTTTTACCCAAATTCGTGAGGGGAAGATAAGGATATGCATTATGCATGGGTAGTACTAATTCCGTATCTATATAAATGTTTTTAATTTTTATTTATGCTTATGAGTTAAAAGTGTAACTCTAGAAATCAGTAAAGATAACCATATGCAAAATAATGCCCTGGAATACGAAAATCAATTTTTTAATAAAAAAATTTTTATACGTACAATTTCTTGCATGTGTTCTTGTATTTGTAATTATGTATTACATAAAATTTATGTACTATTATATCTTAAAAAAATGCTGAAATTCCTTTATAATACAAAAAATAAGTACCCAAATATAAACACAAAAATTTGAATTAAAATATTAAAATGAAAGGTTTTTTTCCCCTGAAAGTTTGTGCCAGAAGTATGGGTGCACATTATACATGAGACTGCATTATCCATGGCAAAATATAGTAATTGTTTGCTAATTACTGACTACCTACTACCTACCTCTCTGTCATGGCTAACTTGCAAAGATTAGACCCGCGGTTTGGGAACCAGACTCAGAGATGGGGGCTGAGGAGTGTCCCAGCAAATGCTAATGATAACCCAGTCCTAGCTCCCACCCAGGGCTGGCATCTGCTGTATGCTGTCACCTGGAGAGGTGACTGTGACAATGGGTCTGGAATTAGAAGGTCCCTTTTTTTTTTTTTTAAACAAAAAGTAGCATATTCCATCCCTGAAAAATTCTAATTGTTAGAAAGTGTTTTATATTGAGCTGAAACTGGCTTCTCTGTAATTTCTACCCTAGCCAATTATAGTCTTCCCCTTTGGATCTACTTAGACAACATTTGTCATTTCAGTTACCTGTAGAAGAAATACCATATCTAGCAGGATAAGTATACAGGTAAAGTTTAGGTTATACTAATATCACAGTTAGTGTTTTATAGTACCTTGCATTGAAAGTACTATGAATATTTAAATACTATAAATAGTATAAATACTTAATGTATTATGGATTTTTATTCAGCTAACTATTGATGAGACACATTTATTTCTTTACTATTTTATGTAACTGTGTAGTATCCTTTGTTAACATGTCTATCAAAAAGTTTGGTATTCCTTGATTTCAACATTCCTTTACTTCAACTGTTTTTGAGAATTTATTCAGTTATACCTATTCAATTTAGATGGTGTTTATTTTCAAGTTCTATTGGCTGTTAATTGGATTCCAAACCACCCTGCAACTCAGTGAATTAAAACAAAAATCTGTTGTTTTGACTCTTGTGTCTGTAGGTTCGTTGGGGTTCAGCTCTAGGTTGAGATATTACAAACTTTATGTTAACGAATGGCCAAAGCTGAGGCAACTCCAATGGACTCCAGTGAAGTTGGGCTCTTCTGTAGTTCTGTTAGTTCTGGATGAAGCCCCACTGATTCTGAAAGGCATTAGTCAGTGCCCATGGCAGTGCTGCCAAAATAGGCATGTTAGTCTTTCACATCACGGGCCTCAGTGTGACTCCCTGACTGCTGCAACTTAATATCCGTCATGGTCCCAAGCATGTCAGCTCAGTTTTCTGGACCCTGTCTTTCTGAATGCCCTGTTCTACCTGCAGTGACCCCACTCACCCCTTGGCACTCATTCCCATTCATTGACCCCCTCTTCCCCCCAGTCCCCCAACCACTAATCTACTTTCTGTCTTTATTCAGTTGCCTATTCTGACATTTCATGTAAGTGGAATCGTAATATGTAGCCTTTATGTCTGACTTCTTTCACTTAGCGTAATATATGAATTTTAATATTAAAAGAAAAGGCACAAATAATCTAATTTAAAATATCATTGTTCAAGAAACTTTTAAATGTTTACATAACCTATTTTTAGCACATATTTGAACTTATTTCTTACTACCTTTGCATTAACAAATTTCCCTTGTTGGCTTCAAAGAGAATTTAAACATATCTACATGAAAATTTGAATATGAAGTAAATTCTTGTGTGAAGAGTAGGTTGAATTCAGTAACTTTACTCTTAACTTATAGAATTCATTTTAAATGAATGAGAGTATAAAATGAGAATGCTCTCAAAATATTTAAACTTTAACTGAACATAGAATAAGCATTGCTGGAATTTGACATGAAATTATTCATTAAGGTAATGTGACCAAACTGAAGAGTATAAAGTAGCTGCCAACTTGGCTTTTCTTTCTCTAAAACATGCTTTGAGACCTCTTTTATGTTAAGCTAATAGTTAGATAAGGATGAATGTGATAAAACTTAGCGACAACAGGGTTCCAGCGTAACAAAATTGGGTTTCTGGAAAATCTTTCATTGAACTCGATAGACACATGACATGGAATCGCACAAGGACAACACAAGGTTCTCTTTATATTGCTACAAATTGTATCTTTTCGTTTCTTGTCTTGCCACTCATACTAATGAATGGTTTACTTAATGAATCAATAGAAAAGCCAGTATTTTCTCCTTTTTCCCATTTGCTTGGTTTCCTACTTATAAAGTGGCTACAATACTTGACTCAAATAGGTACTATGCCGTGAATGAATTGTTTCTTAAAGACTTTTGATACCCCTCATGAACGATGCTATAGTTAACAAAACATTCCCTAGTAAGTTAACTATAAAATGAATTCTTGATCTACAAGTGTTTGTGTCTATAAATTTCCATTGATAAATTTAAGTATATGATTAGACCTAGGTTCTGATAGAGATAGAAGATGTACATGATTGGTGCTCTCAAAGGAGATGCCTGAGAAAACAGAATAGGTAAGTATTTTAAAAAAGAACATGCTCCATAAATAAATCAATATGCAGATTTAAAAGATGTGTCCTAGAAAAAATGATACAAAGTGACGTATTCTGGTGACAACATTAACCCTCCAGATCAGAGAAAGGATGATTTGTGTCTTTTTTGTTATGACCGTTTTAATCGTGTGACATGATATGTCCTGTGGTTTTGATGTGCGTTTCCCTGATGGCTAATGATGCAGAGTACCTTTTCAAGGGCTCATTGGCTCTTGGTAGCATGTCTGCTTTGACAAAACGTCTGTTCAGATTGGGTTGTCTTTTTATTATTAGAGGAATCCTTTTGCTTGAATATTTAAAATTTCAAATATTTTAATTGCATTGCTGTTTACTAAGAATTTTGGAGATGGTTTGTGGGGAACTGACCTTGGGAATAGTAGAATATTGGAGTAGGAGATAAGAGAATTTTCTAATCTGCTTTTTATGTAGCAGCAGCCAAAAGGATCATTTTAGGGTGCCAGTCTTACCGTATCGCTCCCCGTACCAGCCTTCTGCTGCCTTTAGGAGCGAGACCGCAGTCATTAAGGCAGCAAACAGTCCCCGCTCCACCATACTAACGTCAAGCCGCCCGTGCTGCGGCCGGATCCGCCTTTCCTCGGTTCCGGCCCGATACCAGGCTTCTTTCCCCACCCTTCTCTCCTTGTTACCCGCTCCAGAGCTCAGGTCAAACTCCTGTTCTCAAGGAAGTCCGTCTCTCGCCGCCCCCACCCCCACCCCATAGTCTCTTTGGTTGTGCTTATGGCCTTTTGCATTAAACCAGGAATTCTGTGGTTAACGGGTTCGTGTCCACGTCCTCTGCTAGAATGAAAGTCCCCGGGGAGAGAGGAAGCTGCTGTCCTGCTCACCGCTCAGTCCCCTGCACAGTTCCTGGCTCGTGACAGTTGCCCAGCCGCGCGCCCTGACTGACTGAACGGGAGGGGTGCCCGCGCGGTGCTCACGTTCCCTCCCTGGGATAAGCGCCCGGGGTCTCTGCACCCTGCTCGTGGTCTCGGCCCCAGAATGCTCTGCGCCGCGTGTGGTGTGCGACCTGTGACCTCATCTGTAGTGCGATGCGCTTCCTGACCTGCCTCCCTCTGCAAACACTGACTGACAACCTGTATACGTAAGACATATGTGCTGGGTTCTCTTATGGCCACCAAATGGAATCAGATTGGGGCTGCCGACTGATTTTTCATCAGGTCTCACCCAGTGCGTCACTTCCGGAGCCCCAGCAGGCTGATCTTCGAGGGGCAGATTCGTGCCACAATGAAAATCACTGGCAGAGTCGGAGACCATAGTCTTAGATGTCGCAGAACCATTTTTCAGAGCTACAAACCTAGAAGGATCTTGTTTTTGTTTCTTACATTTTGTCTGACCTTAATTTTCAAATATGGAGAACTTTGTGTTAAGAAGATAGAGATGTCCACTTTTCTGTCTTTAATGTTTCGTTGAGAAGGAACGGCCTTAACAAGCGTCTCTTCACCAGTGCCCGGTGGTGAGGCTTCTTAACGTCTGAGGTATCAAAGCCGTGTTACCACTCATCAAAAAGGTGTTTTAGTATAAGAAAAGAGGAAGACATTTAACAGGTTTTCTGACTAGACCGGATTAAAAACGTGTTAAAAATAGGAAGGGAGGACATAGAACAGGAGGTGTGAATCTGTAATAGTGTCGGAATAGCACACAATGAGCTGTCTCTCCTAAAAATACCTCGAAGAGCTATGGGAAGACTTCTGAAGCTATTCTCCAAAAGGCAGATACAAGTCCATTATTTAGGGCAGCATTTGGAAGGTAGCAATGGAAATAGCTGGATCGGAATCCTGAGTCTGTGACTTACTGGATCAGACCCTTTTGGGTCTTAATCTCTCTAGGATAATGCTACCTATTTCATATGTTTGTTTTGATGGTTAGATGATGATATATGTAAATTTGTCATGTATAATTAATAAAATTAGCATAAGGATTTAAAAATAGTCAAGTGGCCCTCACATGGGACATGTTAGCAGTGCATTAGAGTGACAGAAATGAAACCCGAGACAAGTTATTAAGACAGCATCAGTCATCTTAAATGAGTTAAACTTCATCATCTCAAAGACGGTACAATGCAGAATACTGAAAAATTCACTGACGTGATCTCAAGAGCCATTTTTAAAAAAATCAGATTTTTGTTTGTGGAATTCTTTTTGTCCAGGTTTGTGTGTGTGTGTGTTCCAGTAGGACTTTATTTATTTATTTTTTTGGACCCTGAAATTTGAACTTCATATCATTTTCACAAAATTGTCACAAAATAATTTTTACAAAAGTATTTTCACAAAAGCTTCTGCTTTTGAGTTTTTCAACTATTTAAAAATGTAAAAGCCATTTGTTGAGGTATAATTGCTATAACATTTTGTAAGTTTGTGATGTACAATGTGTTGATTTGGTACACTTACATATTGCAGAATTATCACAGGATGTAATTGCCATTTCTTTTTTGTGGTAACATTTACTACTTTCAAGTATAAAATACAGTGTTATTAACTACAATCAATATATTGTACATTAGATACCCAGAATCTATTCATCTTATAATTGACAGTTTATACTCAGAGCCATTACAAGGAGATAAGGTTGCCTGAGATTTTAGGATAATGAATAGGCTGACCACACGTCCCGCGTTAAACGGGACAGAAAAAAAATGGTACTGTTCTGTTCTGTTTCCAACGGTACGTGTGGTCAGCCCAGGAATGGAGGGATTTCAGAACTATAGATAAGTAAGTCTGTCTGAAAATGATGATGCTGTTAGTGATCATTGAAAAAGAGGGTCTACTCAGGGAAGGCCCGAGATTCTATTTAAGAGGCTCTAAGGAGATAAGATCTGGGGGATGGAAATCAGCAGCTCCTAGATCATGCAATCAGGAAGACTGAACATTTAGACAGAGGATGGTATTCAGCTATGTAATGCTTGCTGTGGAAAAAGGGAACAAAAATTCAGTGGATTAACACAACAGAAAAAATGTATCAGTTGTGTACTAGTAGAGTATGTGGCATTCCTGGTCTTGGGGCGGCTTTGCTCTATGTCATAGCCATCTTCCATTTCATGGCTCCACCATTCCCCTGGGTGTTAGAATCCTTTGGACCCAGCAGGCAGAAGTGTAAAATAGTAGCGAAGGTATAACTGCTTCTTAAGAATCTCAGCTAGAGGTGAAAACATTTGTAAATTATCTGTGTGAAAAGGGATTAATTTTTAGGATATATATAGAACTGCTGCAACACAACAACAAAAAACCAAACAGTCTTTTCAAAAATGGGTGAAAAAGATATATAAATTACCCATAAACCCATGAAAAGATGTACATTATTTGCCATTAGGGAGATACACATCAAAACCACAGTGTGTGGTGAACATATAAAGCAGTGGTTCTCAGCCTTCCTAACGCCGTGACCCTTTAATACAGTTCCTCATGTGGTGGTAACCCCCCAACCATAAAATTGTTGGTAGCTGCTCTCTACACATGTGTGACTTATGTCCGCATAAATATGTGTTCTCCAATGGTCTTAGGCGACCCCTGTGAAAGGGTCGTTCGACCCCCAAAGGGGTCATGCCCCACAGGTTGAGAACTGCTGGTCTAATGCAACAAATAAATGATGCATCGTAGAATTGTACACCTGGGATTTATGTGACACTTGATAACTAACGGTACCCCAATAAGTCTGGCAATAAAAATATTTTTATAAAAAACAACCATAATGGGATACCAATCACATCCATTAGGGTGATTATTATTGTTTTGAAAAGGAAAACAAGTATTGGTGAGGATATGGAGAAGTTTGAATCTTCATGCATGCTGCTAGGGCTGGAAAATGGTGTGGCAGCTGTGGAGGACAACATGGTGAGTCCTCAGAAAGTTAAACAGAATTATCGTGTGGTCCAGCAGTTCCTCTACTACACGTAGGCCCCAAAGTATGGAGAACAGGGACTCGGACAGACACTTACATACACATGTTCATTGTAGCATTAATGGCAATAGCCAAAAGGTGGAAACAACGCAGATGTTCATCAGTGGATGGATGGAAAACAGAATGTGGTATATGCATTGCAGTGGAATATTATTCAGCCCCGAAAAGGAATAAACTTCCAAAAAATGCTGCAATATGGGTGAACTTTGAAAACATCATGCTAAATGAAAGAAGCCAGACACAAAGACACAAATCTTAATTTTAGATGTATGAGGTGCCTAGAATAGACAAATTCATAGGGACAGAAGTAGAATAGTGGTTACCAGGCACTGGGACCAAGGGTAACGGGGAGTTATTATTTAGCGAGTACAGAGATTTCTTTTGTTATAATGAACATGGTCTGGAAATAGTGGTGATTGTTACACAACATTATGAATGCCGATGAGTATTACCCTTAAAAATGGTTAAAATGGTAAATTTTATGATCTGTGTATTTTACCACAATTAAAAAAATCCTGGAAGCGGCACACGCCCCTGTCCCTCACATTCCTTGTGGCCCCAAGCACTGGTCTGACAGCTGTGCTAGGATGCAGAGTTTGGGCAGAGGAGTGCCTGGGTAGGCAGCCACTTCCCAGCGGTGATTCCACAGTTTGAAAGCAAGAATGTTTTGTATATAGCCAGCAATTTTAGCTACAAATACCAAATTAAAAACGAATTATTTTAGTATATATACACCAGAGCTGTCTGGAAAGTATCCAGCCATGTAATATGGAAACTAGAGGCATTTATGGCTGGAGTTTTTCCACACTGCCCCTGTAGTTTGCAAGATAGTAAATCAAATTTAGGAGCAACTCCGTGGGGTCAGAAAAGATCATGGAAAAGTTTCTATCAAACATGAACCAGGTAGAAGAAGTCTTGAAGTCCCCAGTTTACTAACTTAAAATGTATGAAATGTTTATTTTTTTTAAATTTATTTATTTATTTTTTTTGCTTTTTGGTATGTGGGTAGCTCCCTGACTGGGAATCGAACCCAGGCCACAGCATTGACAATGCCAGTGCCGAAGCCTTCAGCCACTACACCACCAGGGAACTCCTGAAATGTTTAAAATGAATAAAATATTTCTCCTGTCAGTGTGTGTCCTGCAATTCTCTTTCCCCGTGTAGTCCCACATGTTCATACATGCCTCACGTGCTGCTTCTCATCCGCATGGCATTTCAGGAGGGGGCACCATGTGACGTCTGAGCCGAGGGCTCTCAAATGCTTCCTCTCTGGGAGGGAACACTGCAGATAGAATGGATGGAGGTCACTTCGCTTTGAGCTCCCATGGCGGGGAGGCGAGTGGGAAGTGGAGGAGGTGCTGGGTGTTTTGCATGCCGCCAGATGGCTCATCAGCGTTCCCAGCACTGTCTTCAGATGTGTGTCCTTCTGTCCTGTGACGTGGGAGGAGGGCCATGCTGTAAGTTGCTCTGAAAGGCACGACCTTGAGTCTTAGTGAAAGTTCCAGGGCATCTGCTTCCTGTTCAAGATTAGGAAGATCTTTCCACCAGTTGGAAGACTCAACTATGGCAAGGTCAACTTCAGGACAGAGGGAGGGAGTGACACAAGCTTGGAGGGGAGACCTGACCGAGAAGTCATTCTAGTGCTGGTGGGAGGTCGGCTTCTTCCCCAGGGAGCCCCTTTAACAACTCAAGATTCTCTGATTCTTTCTTATACTTGCCAATGTTGGCAAACATTCCCGCAGTCTCCAAGATGAAAAGCAGAGGAGTTGTTAATGAAATGAAAGAAAGCTATTAAGATGTAAATTGTTTTCTCTGTAAGTGCTTTCACAATGTGCTGAAACATACATTTACTTGTATTCCCTTATGTCTAGGCTGCTGACATTCAGGAACTAAAGTTGGAAATGTGGAATCAAGCAGGTTATACCCGTGCAAAGAGAGACAGATAACATCTGGCTGTTTCTTTTTTTCTTTAAATGGTATAATCAGTGCTGCATAGTGTTTCTAACACCTTCTCTTTTATATTCATTTTTTAGAGGAAAAAATCTAATGTCAGGAGGCAATTATTGTAGTGCATTGCTGCCATATTCAGCAAACAGGACATTTAAAGTGAAGACAGTTATTAATGGGATTAGAACAATAATAAAACTTTATAGAGGAGTTTAATAACTCATCTACAGACCATGAAACAAAGCTAATAGTCACCCTTCATGGGTGAAGTGTTCTATTTGTCCTGTGGCCCACTGCTTTGACTTTTAGTCAAATGTCAAGAGATCACTTAGATTGCAAGTGTCTTTAATGTGCATCTTATTTTAAAAGCTTGCAGAATTTTGCACACTTAAAAATGATCTAGCATTAGCATTTTTAATAAAAGGTAAGGTATCAGCTCTTTCCATTTAGATATATAAACGAGTGATTGGCAAACAAAATGATCTGTCCTTACAAGCACCGAACTTTGGACTTAATCCAGGCTTTTTTCTCTGGGCATGTCTTGGGTATTAGCTAGAAGTAGCTGAATAAATCATAGGCCATTTGTCTCCCATTCTAACAATTTCTACCATTAATTGGGCCTTTCTGGGCTTTATATTTGTCCTCGTCTCCCTCCTGACTGCTCTCTTTCACTACACCATGCCCAGAAGACTTCCTTTCCTGTTCTGATTTGCAGTTTGTTTCCTTCAATTTCATTTGATAACCCTTGTTTGAATCACCGAGTGTTAAAAGTTGGAGTATTCCTAACAATCATTTGTTCAAACCTGTTGTTAGACAGATGATGAGAGCAAGGCCAAGGAGGCGCAGAAACTTGCCCTGGGGCCCCCCTCCCCAGCTGGAAAGCAGCTGGAGCAACCACAAGATGCAGCTTGGTCACCTCTGTCCACAGAACTGCACGTGCTCCAGCCCAGGTGCCACTGGGCATTCTTTTCTCTCTCTCACTGGAAGCCAAGCTTTTGCTTTAGTTTTGTTGGTTGGTGGTGACATGGACGGGAGCGCTGCCCTTGCTCTTTAAGGCTAATATTGCTGGTGAGTTCAGGTCCCTCCTCTACATCACAGTTCAGTATCTTCCTTGATGTCCTTGGTGACCGGTGGTGTGCACTGATGATTTGTGTGCATCATCTGGCCAGCGTTTAGAAAAGGTGTCTGCCGGAGAACAAAGCTGTGCATTCTTGAATCCTGGACTTCTAACTGTGCTCTCCAGCCAGAAACAGCATTCACTCTGAGGCTCTGGTGTGCAAAACCTGATGCTCACTTTAAAGCAGAGATGCTTCTAATGATCTGAAAAAAGAGGAGAAGCTCATGAGCAGGGGACAGGTCCCTTTTATGCACCTGAAGCGGTAAGCAGGTTGGTGGCTGGACATGCAGTGTGTAGGCTTCCTTATCCTATCCTCAGAGAACAGTCAGTCTGGAGGGTTTTCCTCAGACTGCCTCCTCACATGTTTGCTGTTGGGTAAAGATTGTTCTGGCACAATACGAGGCATGCCATTTTTGCTCAATAAATGTTTGTTAAATGAATTAATGAAAGAATGAATGGGGGAACAAATGAACTTGAAAATTACATCAATTAAAGATAATTGCACATGGTATGTGCTTATGAGAAAAGCAGGTGGAAACAAACTGGGTCTAATACTGATGATGATGGTAATAATGGCAGTAGTAACAGGAAGAAGAAATGGGACCCAGTTTGAATGGCACTTGTTTTCCAAAGACTACCTCCCTAGTGTTGAATGATGTTCATGGGGTTTGCCTGTCTGCCAGGCAAGGGGGATGTCCCTTGAGGAAAACCAGCCGTGCAAATCCAGGTAGCGCCCAGAGGGTCTTTCAGAACGATAGTAGGGATCCGCTTTGGGCCTTGGGCCGCCTTTTGCTTTAAAGGGGAGTTGTCTGAACTATGTCATTTGTGATGCAGTAGACTCATATTGTTGAGGGGGCAAAAATGTGCATACACATAAATGTGAACATTTCACAAGTCCCTATCTCATCTGTATCGCAAAACAAAACAAAACAAAGCTTCAACTTTGCTCCTCAAATGTCAACCTGCCAGTTCAATGTGTCTCATTTTTTTCCGGTATAGAATAGTCTGGTTGTAAGTCATTTTGTAGTCGGTTCAAACCCCAGCTCCCTATTTGGATGGTTTCTCCCCTCCCTGCCCTTTCTGGAACAGTCTGGATCTGTAGGGGTGCTTTGTGTCCTTGTGGGGCCCTGGGGGAAAGAGAGGGGCTCCTTGGATACCTTTATGATAAAATACAAATGAAATAAACATTATGTTAAACTAATTCTATTTATTTTAATGATATGAGATGCCTTTCAGTTTTTAATAAAATATGCTTCATTATTTTTGTAAATATGATTTAGCACTATATAATAGAGCAGTTTGTCAATTTGGATTCATTTAAGTTTTCTTATTTAGTAGACGTTTTAGAGCAGTTTGGTTCATCAAACTCTGTACTTAACAATTCTATGGGTTTGCTGTTTGTATTGAGCAGTTCTGGGGATTTAGTGAAAGTGAATGTTGATGTGTCTATCATCATTACAGCATCATGGAGAACAGCTGCACTGCCCTGAAAATCCCGTGCTGTGCATCCCTCCTTGCCTTGATAATTTTAGTATCTCTATAGTTTTATCTTTTCTAGAATATCATATATTTGAAAGCATACAGTATGTAGCCTTTTCATATTGACTTCTTTCACTTAACAATATGCATTTGAGGTTCATCCATGTATTTTTGTGGCCTGATAGCTCATTTTTTTTGCTGGATATATATGATATATATATCATATATATTCCATTAACATTACATTGGATTACTACAGTTTGTTTGTCTGCTTCTTACTGAAAAACATCTTGGTTGCTTCTAAGTTTTGGCAACTACAAATAAAGCCGCTCTAAACCTCTGTGTACAGCAGCTTGTGTGGACTTAAGTTTTCAACTCATCTGAGTAAATACCAAGGACAGTAATTGCTGGATTGCTCTGTGTTGTTCTGTAGGGAAGTGCCACTCTTCCAAAGCAGCTGCGCCGTTTTGCACTCCCGCCAGCTGCGAACAAGAGTTCCTGCTGCTCCACGTCCTCACCAGCGTTTGGTTGTCAGCGTTTCGGATTTCCACCGTTCTCTTTAAGTTTGTGGTGGTTCTCGTGGTTTTAATTTGCAGTTCTCTAATGGCATACAGCGTGAAGCATCTTACTGTCTGCTCGTTTGCCGTTCGTGTATCTTCTTGGATGAAGTATGCGCGCAGATCTTTTGCCCGTTGTTTAATTGGGTTGTTTGTTTTCTTGTTGTTGTGCTTTAAGGATTCTTTATATATTTTGGATACAAGTTTTTTTCTCAGATATGTGTTTGCAAATATTTCCTCTCAGTCTGTGGCCTGCCTTTTTGTTATCTTCTGGTTTAGCTTTGATGCTTGATATTAATGGCTGTGAGAGCTGAAAAATAAACCTTATAATGGTGCGTGCATCTGCGTGGAGAAAATGCACCATTGACTCTGCTTTCTAAATTATACTTATTTTCAAAGGCAGACACCAGTTATGCAAAGGTTTTTAAATAATTTATCAAGTAAAATTTTGTTTTTCCAGAATATTGCCTGTTCTTACAAACTGATTGGAACATGTTGCATTCTTATACTGAGATTTACTTGAAAAATATTTAACTAGGTCTGAAAATAGCCTCCCGTTTTCTGACATGTTTTATTTGCTTTTTATGGAGCTTTAGCATGCAGTAATAAAATACACTAATATTAAAGCATTCAATGTAATGAATTTCTACTATGTAAAAACGTGTAAAACCAACACATAGATTAGGTAAGGAACATTTTACCATCCCAGAAAGGTTCTTCAAATCCCTTCCCAGTCCATGTTGGTGTCCAGAGCTGATCAGTATTCTGATTTCTATCACCATTGATTAGTTTTGTCTGTTCTTAAGCTTCATATAAAAGAAATATAATGTATATCCACTTTCGTGTCTGGCTAATCATGGAATAATTTCTGTGAGTGTCATCTACATTGTCATGTACATGACTTTTTTTTTAACTGAATATGTTGCTGTATAGTATTCCACTGTATGACTGTATTACAGTTTCTCTCTTTTTATGTTAATGGGCATGTACTGGTTTTCAGTTTATAGCTGTTATACGAAAAGCTGCTATTAACGTTCTTGTATATGTCTTATTATGGACATATCCCTCCTCGTTCGTTTTGGATACATACAGAACCACACACACACACACACACACACACACACACACCTACAAGTGGAATTGCTCAATCATGGGGAGGACATATATTGGTCTTCAGCATATTTTGCCGAACACTTTCTGAGTGTTGTGGTAATTTGCAGTGTAAGGGAACTCCACTTGCTCTGCGTATTTGGTGCTTGTATTTTTAATTTTAGTCTGTTTATGTGTGGTAGTGTCTTGTGTTTTTATATATAACATTTGCATATGTTGATTGGCCTCTTGGATATCCTCCTTTGTGTCTGTGCGTGTCTTTTGCTCATTTCTAAAATTGATTTTTCTTACTGAATTATAGGTTCCTTTATATATTGTAGGTAAATTTCCTTTGTTGGATATGTACATTGCATATATTTTCTTCAGTGGAAAATTCAAATATTTTCTTCAGTTCAAAAGCATGCCTTTATACCCAGCAGTGGTAAACTTAGTGAGCAGATGTTCTTAATTTACTGAGCTCTCGTTTATATGTTTCATGGTTAATGCTTTTGGTGGCTTTTTAAAGAAATTTTTCACCAGTGTCAAAGTCATGTAGATACTCTCCTATGCTTCTTTCTAGATGCTTTGTTGTTTACCTTTCATATTTACATCTGAACTCCCTCAAATTAATTCTTTAATGTACAATATAGGTCATGGCTCATTTTTATCTTCTACACTATTTATTTAAAGACCTTTTCTCTTTGCCTTAAATTTTTCTTAGTATAGATTTGAGATTTTAGGGGAATAATCTTACAGTACTTTCAGACACCTCCTCAGATGATGCTAGACACTTTTTCAAACACCCTATTTCAAAATGCTCTCTTTATAGTAGTCGACTTTTTCGCTCAGTGGTAAAACTTCTTCACTTTGAAGGGACAGGTTAAGTGTGTATGTTAAGGAAGTGTATGTGTGTATGTGTGTGTGTGTGTGGGGTATCTGCTACATAGCAATCTAACAACATTTTTGTCATCATACAAAATCTTAGCAACTGTCTTTCTGTAAAGAAAATACTGCAGAAGCCATCCTTAAGTTCAGCAGCTCTTTTATTAATAAGATCTCAGCCATGAGATAAGAAATGAATCGTGCATTTTTTTCCGATCACTCTATATCTCATTACGAAATATTAGAAAGATTTGCCCATATTTTCAAGATCTTGTTTCTATAAAATGAACTACTTCACTGACTTAGTGTTTGAGAGTGGGCACTCTTTATCTGGTTGCCTGAGTTAAGTCCTGGTTCTGAAACTTACATTCACTATGACTTTGGACAGTTCTTAACTTCTCTGTGCCTCAGTGGCCTCACTTGTTACTATTAATTTAATTATAATATTCGGCATAGGAGGTTGTTGCAGGTATGAATGACTGTAAAAGACATTAGAATGTTGTCTTGTACGAAGTTCATGTAAAATATTACATACACATATAGTCATGTATGTGTGTGTTTACTTAATTTTGTTGTCGTTAATACTTTTACTCTGTTACATTATGTATTTCTGCCATTCAATGATGCTACTACAATGCTGAGAACAAATTTTACTTGAGGGGTTATCTTTGTAACCTTATCCTGAGAATAATTTTTTTTTTTTTTTTTTTTTTTTTTTTTTTTTTTTTTTTTTTTTTTTTTTTTTTTTTTTTTTTTTTTTTTTTTTTTTTTTTT
>PVJL010014117.1:0-29311 GCA_004026885.1 Lyroderma lyra | reverse complement strand
TGCGTGTGTGTGCGTGTGTGCGTGTGCGTGCGCGTGTGTGCGTGTATGTGTGCATGTGAGTGTGTGTGTGTGTGCGTGCGTGTGCGTGCGTGTGTGTGCGTGTGTGCGCGTGTGTGTGCGTGTGTGTATGTGCGTGCGTGCGTGTGTGTGTCTGTGTACATTGGGGGAGGAAGAGGACTTTGCCAAAAGGAAAAACAGGAGGAGTTTTGGATGAGTCAGTGCCTGTTGCAACACTGGAGTGGACTAATTCTGGAATTTCATTGAGCACATTCACTTCCAAAGTATAATTTTAAAAATACACAGTGTTTCAGAGTCACATTGTAGACAGGGTTGTCAATGTTGCTTAAGGACAATTTCTTCTGGTGTGAGTAAGGTTTCAAGATTTTGATAAAAATTATTTCTTTACTGTTTGAGATGTCTGAATAGATTTGTGGTCTTTCATTTTACTTTAAAACATGATTAAATGTGCTTTAAAAATCAAAGACTTCTGTCTGGCTTTTTAATTTCTTCCAGATTTATAGCTGGCTATTATTATGTATGTCATGCTGATTTTTTTTTTTTTTTTTTGGTTTAGTAATGCCAACTAAGATTCTTTAAAAAAAGGCTGGGGGGTTATAAAAGAGAAGGAATAATTTGTAAACCACAATAAGACTTCAAGAATTTTGCCAAAATCTTTATCAGGAACATTTAATTTTAAAAATCTTTTGCTGTAACTTTCTGGTGGAATATACAGCCATTGGGAGAAGCTGAGAGCGATCTCAATACAGAAGAGAATCAAAATGAAGATAAGTTTGAATAGATTCTTTTGGACAAGTGCAAACCAGCATGAATACACTGGGATCTTTTATTCCCTTTATTTTTATTAAAAATGTACTGTCCGGTGAGATTTAGTTGAAATTGAAGTCCTAACAATGTGCTAACTATGTATTAACAATCTTTAAGAGACTAAGCAGGGTGTCTTAGTCAGCTTGGGCTGCCATAACAAAATACAATAAACGGGGTGGCTTAAACAACAGAGAGTTATTTCTCAAAGTTCGGAGGCTAAAAGTCCAAATTCAAAGTGCCAGTCAAATAGGTTTCTAATGAGGGCCTTCTTCCCAGTTTATAAACAGCCATCTTCTCATTATATCCTCACATGGCAGAGACAGAGAGCTCAAGTCTCATCATGGGGACTCCATCCTCATGACCTCATCGGAACCAAATTTCCTGCCAAAGGTCCCATTTCCTAATATGATCACCTTGGGGATTGAGTCTTCCACATATGAATTCCGGGAGGGCGCAAACATTCAATCCACAGCACAGGGGGACGAGAAATGCTCCCATAGGGATGACCCGAATATTTAAGAAACAGCAAAGAACAAGTACCTTATATTGACCATGTACTATGTCCACTCACTCTACTGGGAATTTCATTCACTCTTTACAAAACCCAGTGGTGTCTTGGTGATTTTAAAGAGGAGGGAAGTAAAGGCTTTGGAGGTAAAATAACTGGGTCCAAGTGACATGGCCATGGTTTGTCCAAAATTTGAACAAAATTTATTTGGTTTATGCTTTTGATTATGCCAAAAACTCTGGTATGTAGACTTGCAATCTTGAAATTGAGTTAATATCCTATTTTCTAGACTCTTACACTTAGTTTCTGTATCTTTAAATGTGGTTTCCCTTTTATAGTTTGGTTAAACTGCTCTTTCAAACATCTTCCACTCATGAGTGATGCAGATGCCTAAGTGAGAACACTGGAAGTTATTAAATAGCTCCTTTCTCAGGCAGCACATCAATAAACTGAGTTCTACCCCTTCAGTTTTCCTTCAATTCATTTTCTCTCACTCCTATCTGTTACGGTAGTTCAGAAGTTCATTCATTTACAACATCTGCCTAACTGCCCTCCCTGACTACAGTCTTGTCCCCTCTAATCCATGCTCCCCAAGGATGTTTTTACTCCCAAGAGTAATGTTTCAAAAAATGTGAATCCAGTCTTTTTCATCTACTACTAAAAATAATCCCCTCTCTTTTCATTGCTTCAGGATAAAGTTCAAGCTTTTTAATATTCCTTACAATGACTTAACCGTTTTGGCTTTACCTTTCTACCTTCATTTACTGTGTAATACTCCCTGGATTAGGATTATTTTTAGTTCCATGTGACAGAAAACTAAAAATAACAGTGGTATAACTCTAAAATGATTATTTCCCCCCTTCCTATATGGCAGATGTGTTTTTCCAGTTTTCTAAAACCCCAATTCTTTCTGTAATACTGTTGCACTTTCTTCGGCATGTAACTTGCACATCATTGATCAGGATGGCTGCTTGAGATCCAGCCCTCTGATCTACATTTTAACCCTCAGGACGGACCAAGGAAAGTACTTTCCATCCCTTGATGGTTCCTTCCAAGAATTGCCACTTAGGAACTTCCATTTAGGTCTCATGTAACTTTGTCACATGATCACATTTTCTGCAAAAGAGATCAGGAAATGCAGTCATAATTTTTGGTGACCATATGTCTAGCAAAAAAAAAATGTGGGGTCTTATTACCAAGGAAACAGGGATGAAAGGAACTGTGGACAAGTAGTAGACTGTGGTCCTTTCACTTTTAACTATTTGCAGTGCCCTCCACAAAAACTGTTCTTTCTGCTCTTGGTATGAATCTTGCCCCAAATTCCTCTAAGGCACTTATAATCCAGCACACACATGGATTTTCTTGGGTGCTTCTCCGTTAGTTGGAGAATTCCTTGAGGGTATGAATAACTCGAGTTTCAGATTTTTTTTTAAAATAGACTATTCTATTTAGCTTGAATGTAGAAACAGTCATAGATGTCTGAGAATGTGGACACAGGTTGTAGTTCTGCACAAGAAATAAGCATTGCAGGAGCATTCCAACTAGGGATACAGAGACCTCTTTGAGGAGGTGATAGTTGAGCTGAGACCAAAATGAGGAGAAAGAGATCAGCATGCAACAGAGAGAAGAGCCTTCTGGGCAGAGAGTTGAGCTGGGACAGAGGCCTTGAGGTGGTGCTCTTGAGGACAAAAGGAAGCAGTGTGGCTGGGGAATAGTAATGAGGGGGCGTGGGAGGAGCTGCTGTGGGAGCAATGGTAGGGACAGACCACATGGCAGGCGAAGGGGCACAGTGTGGAGGTTACAGTACAGGCTCTGGAACAGGCCACTAGGATAACCCATGGTTCCACCACTTACTAGGTGGGACACAATGAGGACATTACTTGGTCTCTCTATGACTTAGTGTTCCCCCGTCTAAGATGGTTCTAGAACAGTGTCACTATATAGCAGTTGTTAAGTTTCAATGAGTTAAGGTGTATAAAGCACTTAGAAAGTGCTCAAAACATTCAGAGCACTTAATGGGTCCTTTATGCCTACTACATACGTGCCCCTTCAAACTTGTGTCTAGTTTGTTCACATTCCTATCTTCCCAATATCCTATATCCAAACTCAGGCTCCTATCACCCCCTTGCTCTCCACATTTAGTTAGTTGCTTTCTCAGTGAGGATTAGGTCTGTCTGCATATAACAGAAAATTCAAAATAAAGCCGGTTAGACATAGGACATTTCTTTTTCTTTCAAATGAAAGTCCTGAGGTAGGCGAGCCTGAGTTGAGGGGTGGCCCGTGGACGTTAGAATCCCTGGTCCTTCCATCTTTCTTCTCCCTCATCTTTTAGCCTAGCTTCAGAAAGTTGCTGGATGGAGTTTCAGCCATCATGTCCGTATCCCAGAAAGATGGAAGATGGAAGGAAGAAGGGATAAGAATGCATACTCCTTTTAAGAATATTCATTAAACTCTATCCAGCAACCTGCCATCCTCACACTGGCCAGAGTTATTCCCACAGCCACACCTACTGGAAGAGGGGCTGTGTACAGTTGCCATCCTCAACCCATTTCATACATGAGCAGTCTTCAGGGGCTCTCGCTGCCTCAAGTAGAGCCCATGAACTAGTGTGCCACAAGCTGAACCTGGCTTCATCATACTTTGACTTTCATAGCTTTTTTTTTAATTGAATTATGCATCTAAATTTAACACACCAAAAATCTCCTGACAATCCTGCACTTCCTTCTTTGACACCAGAGGCTCTGAACCCATATCCCTGAATGGCAACAAATAGCTGTGGTTCAGAAATCACTCACTACTTTGGATAGAGTTTGGGATTTTCAGTTTGCACTAATCTCCACTCTTTCTCTTACCTCGCAACCAGACCACTTCCCTAATTTACATTTTCTGACTTTCCCCTGGACACAATTGAATTTATGAGTCTTGATTTAAAGACTAAAATCTGAAACTCCCTGCCTATGTTCAAGGCCCTTCCATGATCTGGCGTTAGCTCGTGTGTCCAGCCCAGCTCCCCACAATTCCCCTCCTGTGTTCTGTGCTCCCAACCATCCTTACACGGCAGCTCTTGGTGAGAAGCTCCTTGAGGCCAGAGACCGTGACTGCTCTGTCCATCAACCTACTCCCAGCACCTATAACATTGTCTAGCTCATAATGAATGCTCAATAATTAGTAGTTAAATGAATCAATGAATCAATACTTGTATTTTGCCACTTCTCTGTTTATGCTCATATTCCCACTCTTTGTAACAACCTTCTCTCGTATCCATGTGATAGACGCCTAACCATCCTTTAGAACATCAGTTCCCAAGTGGTGGTATGCGTACCCCTGGGTGTAAGTGCTGGGCTATTACAGGGTACACAAAAAATAATCAGTCATGGCGAAAAAACAAGTAATGAAATGCAAAACATTAGTTATGGAACAATAAATGTTAAGTTTGAATCACTGTTAATGGAGACACTTCAAAGTTAGATTACAGTAGTGAGTGATGATTGGTGAGGACATGGCTATGAACCCTTCCCCCAAACTGCACAGTTTCAGAACAATCAATTTGCAATATTTCTAGAACTTTCTCAAACATGTAAATACATCCATAACCATTCTGATCAGTCTCATTATTAACTGAGTAAAAGTAAGTGCTTTGTCTTTAATCGTGATACTTTCCAAGTAATTTTTTTTTTCATTTTTATTGTTAGACTTACTGGGGTGACATCTGTTAGCAAGGATTACATAGGTTTCAGGCATACAGTTCTACAGTGCATTGTCAGCTTGTTATATAGTAAGTTCACCACCTAATGTGACTTCTCTTTCCATCACCTTATATTTAGCTTCCCCCCTCCTCTCCCACCCCCTCCCCTTTCTCCCCTCCCTAACCCACTCGTCCCCAAATAAACATTAAACTATTGATTGTGTCCATGGGTTATTTGTTTGTTCATTTCTTTTTTCTTTCCTTTCAGTTTTATATTCCGCATATGAGTGAAGTCATACAGTTCTTTGTTTTTTCTGTCTGGCTTATTTCACTAAGCATGATGATCTCCAGGTCCATCCATTTTGTCGCAAATGGCAATATTTCATCTTTTCTTATAGCTGAGTAATATTCCATTGTGTGTATGTACCACAGCTTCTTTATCCAGTCATCTGTCGCAGGGACCTTTGGTTGTTTCCATGTCTTGGCCACTGTGAACAGCACTGCAGTGAACATTGGGGTACATAAGTCTTTGCGGACAAAGGTTTTCAAGTCTTTTGGGTAGATCCCCAGAAGGGGGATTGCTGGGTCAAATGGTAACTCCATTCCCAATTTTCTGAGGAACCTCCACACTGTTTTCCACAGTGGTTGTACCAGTTTGCACACCCACCAGCAGTGTACCTGGGCTCCTTTTCCTCCGTGAAGAAATACAAATGGCCAGCAGACATATGAAAAAATGCTCATCCTCATTAGCTATCAGGGAAATGCAAATCAAAACCACAATGAGATATCACCTCACACCTGTGAGAATGGCTATTATCAACAAGACAAGGAATTTTTTAATTTAATGTTTAACGTAGTTTCAGTTATAATTGTCAGGGATTTTTAAGAATGTCAGCTATGGATCAGTGGTTGAAAACAGAAACGGTTAAAAAAACAAAACCTGATGGGGATTAAAACCTGTCACCAAGTACTACTTCTCAACACGTATCTGCAGCTATGAGTACACCCACACCAGGAGATAGTAAAAAGGTATGTGCCTTAGATACTACAGAGAAGAAAAAGAAATATCTAATATAGGTGTTTCTTAAATATAGGTTTTCATTTGTAGGGGAAGATGACTGTCCTAAGCCTTTGTGTGTTATGTGGAGGGAAATACTATCCAATGGTTGCATGGAACCCTCTCTACTTATGCAACATTTAGAAACAAAACATCCTATGTATAAAAACAAAGAAATACATTATTTTTAGTACTTAGAAAAGCATCCAACTGTTACTTTATACCTGATGTCAGGAAAAAATGACCATGAGAATGCAGTTGAGGCTTCATACCATATTGCTTATTGCATAGCAGGTAAAAACACCACCATAGCTGAAGATTTCATTTCTCCTTGTACTAAGGATACCATGTTTTTGGTATGTTTGTGGAAGAACATAACTGCAAAATCAATACTCTCTCTTTTTCAAACAATACAATGTTTCAATGAATTCAGGAAATATCTACAATGTTGAAGCTGGAGTAGTAGGTAGAATTAGAAAAAGTAAATTCTTTTCTACCCAGGTTGATGAAAGTTTAGATGTTGCTGATATATCATCACGAGGTACTTGGTAGGAAATGAAATTGAGAAAAATCTGTTGCTTTGTTAACCATTGACAGGGTATACCTCAGGCAAATGTATTTTTAATGCAATCAGTGGTTATTTCCTTGAAAAGAACAATAGTTGGTCAATTTGTTGTGGCGTATGCACTGATGGAGGCAAGCCTATGTCAGGTTGTTTAATAGGCATGTGTGACCAAATTAAAGAAGTAGTAGCTCCCCATGCATGATACCGTGGACTCACTGCTGCATTCATAGCCAAAATCTTACATCCAAGTCTCTTCCCAGTGAACTGAAAGATAAGATGTTCTTGATGAGGCTGTAAAAGTTGCAAATTTTATTAAGTCACAATCATGAAACTCCAGATTGCTTAAAGCGTTATGTGAAGAAATGAGCACATTCACAGCGTATTACTTTTGCTTTACAGAGGTAAGGTGGCTATCTCATGGCAGAGTACTTACACAGATGAAGTAAGGCATGAAGTCCAGGTATTTTTTGAAGACCATTGTTTCCCTCTTGCTCCAAACTTTTAGGACAATGATTGGCTTCAAAGTCTTGTATATTTATCAGATATTTTTCTGAAATAAACAAACTTAACTTGGGACTTCAAAGCAGCTCAATAACTATATTCAAAACAGCTGACAAAATTAATCAATGATTTAAAAAACTGGATTTTTTGAAAGCGTGTATTGAAAGAGGTCAACTTGAAGTTTTTGAACTCTGCACAACTTCCCATCTGAGAATGACATGCAGCTATCCCAAAACGTGAAAGAGAATATTGTAAGTCACTTGGAAGGTCTTCAAGTGTCCTTTTAGAAGTATTTCCCTCAATATGAAAAAGAAAATAACTGGACTGCAGATCCCTTCAATGAAGAATTCTTCAAAGAAGCTAAACTATCAATAAATGAAAAAGAGCAGTTAATTGAACTTCCAACTGATTCTTTGTTAAATTCTGATTTTTTTAAAAAAGCATCTTATTACCTTCTGTGTAGATGTCAGTGAGAAATATGAACAACTCACATACCTCTTGCCATTTAGTAATACTGAACTAGTGGAGAGAGATTTTTCTTCCTGCACCTGCATAAAAAATAAGTACTACAACAAGCTTAATGCAAGTCTGCATTTACAACTGTATCTTGCATCTTTTGAGCCTGATTTCAAGAGACTAAGTGCATTAAAGCAAGCTCAACGATCTCACTAACAATGTTTCAATTGGCTAGTGATCTGCATAACAATTATTATAGACTTTTCAAAGAACACAAATCAATATTTTTATTAATAATAAAAATTAAAAGTTTGTTAAACACTTGATCATCATTATCATATTTAACTGTTATGAATATTATAAAATTAAATCTGTGGTTTGTATTTTTAGTGTCGTAATTTTTCATTCCTAAATTATTATCTCATTAGCCCTATATTACAATAAGATAGGCACCGAAAAAAAGTGTCAGTATTTAAAAACAGTTGTTTGAAAAACAAGGGGTACAATGTATAGAAATGGGTTTACAAGGGGTACAAAGTGGAAAAAGGTTGGCAACCACTGCTTTAGAGTCAAATATCCCTTCTTCATGGAATTTTCCCTGACACGCTTGCTGGAAGTGACTTTCTTTTTCTTTGAATTCTTACAAAATCCTAGTGCTCTTAGAAATCATGGAGCTCCCAGGACATACCCCAAAGTGCCCAGGGCTTCCATGCTCTGGAAGAGAACCAGGATAGGGAAGACTCAAATGATGTGAGAAGTTATGTACCAGATTACCGTTGTGGCTGTTTTGAGAGAAGTGAGAGAAAAGGAAGACACAAGCCTTCTGAAGCAGTCCAAGCAAAAAGTTATGGTTACTTTGATTCGGGGTTGGCAGGGCGGATTGAAAGAACTGAGTGGATCTGAGAGATTATTGGCATATAAGAGTGTCAGGACTTGATGATGTGCTGGACAAGACAGTAAAGGCAAAGAAAGAAAGGGTTTCAAAAGTGACTATTTGATTGCTGGCTCATGCAAGAAATGAACAGTACGACCATCTCTGAAAGAAAAAATACCTAGAATCAAGCTTTGGGGGTTAGTTCAGCCTTGTGAATTTTGAAGATCCTTGATACATGCAATGTGAGATACCAAGTAAAAGGTTAGGTATGTGGGATTGAATGCAAGAAAGCATTCTGGGTTGAGGATATAAATTTGAAAATTATCAGAACTTTCAGTTGTTGAAAGCTGGGATATGATTATGGTTGCTGAATGCCAAAGGACATGGTATAAACAAGAATGGGCACTAGCCAAGTCTTGGGTAGCAGACCCTTAACAGCCAGGAAGAAGGTGAGCCCACAAAGAGATAGGGAGGGAGTGCCCAAAGACGCAGGAGCCGACCAGATAAGAACTGTATTGGAGAGCCAAGGAAGAGAGTGGCTCAAGCTGAAAGTAGTGATGTGCTGGGGAGAGGATAGGAAAGATGAGAACTGAAAAACACCCGTTGGTATCCCCTTGTGTGTGTCTTGGGGGTCCCTCTGTAGGAGCCATCTAGAAGACTGCTAGGACAGTAGCAGGAAACCTACTGGAGGGTGTTAACTGGGAGATGAGAAAAGGGTAACAGTGAGCACAGCTCCAGCCCCCCAGATGTATGTGGACATTAAGAATATCCCTGTGTGTGACTAAAAATATTGGATTAGCAATATGGAAGTCACAGGTGTCCTTAGGATGAGACCATCAATATGTGTGAATATTAGGGCTGGAAGGTAGGTTAGAAGTGTTAGAGACTGGAAGAAAAGGCAATGGAGAATGAGAGTGATGTGGTCCCATAGTGAAAACTGGCTTTTCTCTCTTCTGTCTCTGCCTCCACCTGCATAAGTGCTCCATGGGAGTCTCATCCGCCCCTCTGCCTCCCCCAGCAAAGAGATGGCCAGATGGTAGCAAAGAAGAGGGAATACTGTATACGAAGAAATGCTTCAGCTTTCCTCTTATCCCAAAGACAGACAACGTGTTAGATATTTTGGACAGAGACCATGCCTCCTATGTTGGGGTTCCTCATTTGTGTGTATCTTAAAAGTATTTTAATGTTAAACCTGAGGCCTACTACTGAATTAACGAGTTCAAAACGATGTCCTCTTTGCTCCATGGACGTTCACATGTGGTTTCTAAGAAGGATAAGAAGTTTAAGAAGTGAAAGTGCTGTTACACTGAAACAAATTTCCTGTGCGATCCAGGAGGGATAGAGTACAGCTTGCAACTGGGTTTCAGGATTCTGTCCATCAGAAGTGAGTCAGGGAGACAGGTCTTGAACTTTCAGACTTACTCTAACAGGACAGAACGGGGTATTCAGGTTATACAGATGGTAGTAAAAAACGTAAACAAAGTAATTATTGACCACTGGATATTTTTCCCATCAAAGTCATTTAACCTCATCCTTTATGACTAAGTAAGTACCTAACCCTATTTTCAAAACTCCATTTAATTTTAGGCAAGTCAATCTTTATATTAATAGCAAAAGATTTTTTTAAAACTGAAATATTTAATTGATCACCTGGGCTCTAGAGAGGACTTCAAATTTAATTACATCATTTCTCTGGACCAGTAATGATCTAATAGCAATATAAGGTGAGCTGCAAATGCAATTTAAAATTGTTCTAGTAGGCATGTGAAAAAGTTATAAAGAAACAGATGAAATTATTTTAAAAATAGATTTTAATTAACCAAATATATCCAAAATATTATCATTGAAATATATGATCAACATAAGATTTATTAATAGGATATTTTACATTCTCTCATTCATATTCAACCTTTGAAACCCACCATGTGTTTTACACTTGCAGCACGTCCCCGTTTGGACTAACCAGTTTCAAGTGCTCAGTAGCAGCACGTGGCTAGTGGCTACCGTATTGAACACAGAGAATCATGTACATTGTGAATCTCATTTAATTGGAAAACAGGGAAGTCATATTTCTTAAGTACCTATTACGTGACAGCCATAGGGATGACCATTTTACATAGGTCACGGCATTAACTCTTCACCATAGTTTGGCCACATAGATATTGTTATGCTCTTTATATGAAGGGGGAAACTGAGGCTTGGAATGGTTAAATAAATTGTGCTTCACTAAGAAGTTGCAGAACCAGGTTTTAAACTCAAGCCTGTGCTTTTCTTACATACAACGTTGCTTCCTTTGCAATTATCAGTTAAAATTCCCACATCTTTGATATAGATCATGGCATTCATTCAAGACACATTAACAGTAAGAACAAGAACTGTAAGGCCACCACATATTAAACACTCCAGCAAGCCATAAGAAAGGAAAAGGGACACTCCATATAATTCCAGTTCCTATTAAATGACAGATGTGTTAACCAATGTGAGAGCCAATTTAATTGAACACCTTTGTTGTACAATAAGCACAATGGTGGGAAAAGAGGAAGTATATAAAATTGCCTGGCCCCGACCCACCTCTCCATCTCTGTCCTCTTCGTTCTTCTATTCCCTCCGGCTGGAAGATTCCCCTTTCCCCTCTCGGAGTGATTAACTCCTTCCTGTCCTTCAAGGCCTGCTCTGAACATCACTTCCTATGGGAAGCCCTCCCAGACACCCCAGGCAGAGGGGGTCATTTGCCCTTTGTGCTGTCACAGCACCTTTCACAGCATCGTCCTGTCAGAACACTTACTGCCATTCGGTCCTAAGTCTGTTCCTCACAGCATGGAGCTCCCAGAGGCAGAGAGAAGGGCTGATTCAATACTTTTTGAGTAAATGTCTAACTCAGCTCTCAGCTAGGGTCTCCTGGACCTTCCACAGTCAATGATACTGATTCAAGGTCCTAATTCCATAGATTCCTACTCCGTTGTTGACTCAAGTCTAATTCCTAATCTGATTCTGTAGATGAGGGAAACCTAAAGCACTTCCTGAGACCTCTCCAAATCCCGGGGGACGTGCTTACGGTCTTCTGGATCATTCCGTTCTCACATCCTGACTTTGTCAAAATTTGTTCTGCTGCATGTCTTGTAGCTATCTCTTCAATCGTGTAAGAGCTTCTTCTCTGTGACTCTCTCCAAGAGCGTCCATGAAAACCAGGCATTTTAGTGAAGACAGGGTGATCACAGAGAGGGGTGGCATGATATACCACAGAGCAAACATCTGAAAATCGCACATTCATCTTTGTGCCACTCTGCTGCCACCCAACCTTGCGTTCCAACCTCTCAAAAACTTCCCAGCGCCTCTGCCTCCTCTCCTTTCCTGCCACCCACTCTACTATCTTTTTTTGTTTCTTCTTCTTTTCCCCAGGAGCCAAAATTCAACATTCCTCTCAAGTTCTCATGCAGAAAGCTGCTTCTTTCCCTTTCTGCCTGGACTCCTCCAGATACTGATGCCTCAAGGAGTTTCCAACCCCAACATGTAGCAAAATTGTTTCCCACGCAAAGACTGATCCGAGACATTCATAAACTCCAGGCTGACCAGATGTCCCATTTTAAATGGGACAGAAGACAGTGGTGCTGTCCCATTACAAATGGCACGTGTGGTCAGGCTACTGATTCCTTGAATTCAGCCCAGTGAGACTAGGCTGACCACATGTATGGTTTGAAACAGGACAGGACCGTTGTTTTCTGTCCCATTTAAAATGGCACATCTGATCAGCTAAACAATGTGGGGTTGTAGGAGAGAACAGATTTGGGAGCCAAATAGTCCTAGATCCAAGCGGTGAGCCTGTTGCTTTCTAAATGTGGCCTTGGATTGACTAGTTACTTCACCTCTGAGTCCAGTGTCCTCGCCTATAAAACGGGGTTAACGAGCACGTCACCAAGCCATTGTAACTATTCAATGAAGCGACAGGTGAAACACTCATTCTGGGGCCGAATACACACGAAAATAGTATTCTCCTCTTTCCTATTTTCCCTGCACACTGCAACTGGTTGTAAAATAGTGTTGCATTGACTTGGTTTTATGCAATTCCTGAACAGAAGCAATTGCCGTGTAGATAATAATGAGGCAGGCAGATGGGCACACACAAAGGATTTACACACTCTGTTACAGTGAGCTTCAAGGGCGCTGCTAAGCTTGCACATTGCTCTTTTCTTTGTAAGTGGCATAAAACCAAGGTACAAAGACTTTAAAAAGAATATTTATGGGTTCACATAATTTAAAATTCCTGGGTTGGATATTTGTGCCTGGTGGGTTCAGACGCCCAAGGCATACCATCGGGACTCTGCGTTCCCTTTCTCCTCTTCCTAGCAAGGCCTTCTTATAGTGGGTTCATTTTCAGGGAGACCCCCCTCACCCCCCCACACCTCCCGGAGCAGGGGAAAATGCCCTGAGAGCTACAGACTTATGCTTTAGCACAGGGGGCCCCAAACGATAGCCCTCGGGTCAGATCTCACACAAGACAGGTTTTACAAACAACAACAAAAAACCTCACGGACACAATCAATAGTTTAATGGTTATCTGGGGGCAAGGGGGAGGGGGATGAGTGGGAGTGGGGGAGAGGAGGGAGGGGGAGCCAATACATGGTGATGGAAAGAGAGCTCACACTGGGGGTGAACATATAATGCAGCACATAGACGATGCACTGTACAACTGTACCCCTGGAACCCATGTAATCCTTGCTAACTAATGTCACCCCAATAAATCTAACAAAAAACCTGGTTTTACACAGCCTGTGAGCTAAGGAAAATTTTTACAGTTTAAAGGGTAAGAAAAATGCAAAGAAGGCTAAGTGAGGCCAAATCTTATCCCAAATCCTTACCCACAAGATAAAGAAAATTTTTACATTTTTAAAAGGTAAAAAAATGCAAAGAAGTCTATGTGACAGAGACGCTGGTACAGGGAGCAACGCAAAAAATAATCATTATCTGACCCTTTATAGAAAGCCTTTGCCAACACGGTGTCTCCAGGCCCCAAGAGCTGTTCTCATCGATTGCTCCCCTAGAAGACCTGAGGACGCCTGCCTGCGACCATCGCGTTTCCCTGAGCACCTTCTAGAACACTTCCTCCTTTCTGTCTCGGATGGCAGCGAGAGCCGGCTCAAGGGTGTCACCGATTTTTCTCTTCACTGCAACTTGAGTTTGTAACTTTGTTTCTCAGAGTTCTATTTGGCACTATCTGCTTTGTCTTGTTGATGGTTTTGTTCTGTCTCATTACTTCTTTCTTACCTCTAATCACGTTAAGGGTTCATAGTTTATAATCTCCATCTGCTATCTGAGTTTCGGAAGGATTTATACCTTCTATTGGCATGCCTGCTGACATTGGCGCATGTGTTTGTGCCTTCTTAAATCTTGGACTGTGAATTCATTTCAAGAAGTGGTTGATCCTAGGGGAACCTGGTCTGGGGGTGTCTCTCCAGTGAGTCTTCACCTCTGCTTTTACCCAGAATTTTGGGAGCATCTAAGAACCATCTTTTTGCTAAGTTAACATCCACAGGTCACCAGCAGCACAGAGCAAATGCACTTTTGAACCTCAAAGCTAGTGAGGGACGGCCTGGAATTTAAACACATTCCTCCTGCTCCAAGGTCATGCCAAGGACTGCCAGGCTGCCTGTCACCTCCCTTGGTCTTTGGGGGTCTTTTTTTCTGTTTACCCCTTCCCTAAGGGGAGCAGATTTGTGTGGAATGTCGATTTTTCCTTCTGTCCCTGAACAACCATTGAATCCCAAGCTCCTTACTTTCAGAGACCATCAAATATCCCCAGGCAGCCCCAGCTTTAGTTTGCAGGCTGTACTGTGGATTTTAGTTTCCATTTCATTTTTGGTCCCTGGGATTCTCTTTTCTTTCTTTTGAGTCCAGTTGGACATTTAAAGGGTGCTAGCCCTATGTATACTGCATTTCCAGGTGTTTCATAGCAGGAGGGTTTTATGTAATGCAATCCATCACATTCGCTGCAAACAGAAATCCCAGTAGGCCCGTGAGACCTGTGTAAGACAACACCAACATCATGTGCCACCTACGGATATCTTCTTCTCCTGCCCCTTTTATCACCTAGTGTAGCACCTCATGAGATGCTCATCAGGTGTCCACTGAGAAGGATCACTGGAGGGGTCAGCAGGAGAGCACAACAGAGCCTGATGGTCATGTGCTTGGTACTCTGCACAGTGACATGTAGGGTAGCATCGTAGTGTGGGGTTTCAGAGCACACGTTCTAGAATCAGACTGACTAGATTTAAATTCCAGTTCTTCTACTTTCCAGATGGGTAACTTTGGGCAACTCATTTAACCTCTCAGCTCTTGCATTTCCCACCCTGTGAAGTCAGAATAAGGTAGAAACTACCTGAGGGAACTGCTGAAAGCCTTAGGTGAGGTAATGTATGCAAAGGGCCGGCAGGCAGCGTGCTCTTGCTCAAGGGCAGGCTTCGCCTGTTTGAGGACAAGGCCCTGCACTGGAGAAGAGATCTCTCTTCTCTAAGCTCTCACACACACAGAGTCGGGGATGGAGGGGCCACAGCTCATCAGGAGAGCTCTGTCTCTTCTCAGAGGTGAAAAATAAAAAGGGAAGGGAAGTGAGGGAAAATCCTGAGGTGATCACGTCTGTAACTGAAGATGATTTTGACCCAGTCCTCGGGGCTGGGGGTGGGGGGAACGATTCTAAGAAAGGCTTTTTGAAAATGTGTAATTGCATGTGTGCACTGATTTAAAAATGAAGGGCCCCAAGGGGTTCACCCAGAGCGGCCACCCTTAGGTCGGAGGCTGTGGGCAGGAGGAGCAGAGCGCCCTGGCTCCCAGCGCAGGCAGAGGACCCCGGGGAGCTGGGGGCTCTCAGCCTGCCACTTTGGGTCTCCACACCGCCGGGTGCCTCCATCTGCCCCTCAGCTGACTCCTGAATGTCAGTGCTGAAATGCCATCCAAATTCCTTAGGAGCACAGGACCATCAGGAGCTAATACATATTTTTGAGGGAAATTTGAATTAAGGCAAAATGCAAAAACATCTGTAAAATACAGTCATTTCTGTTGCAGACTAGAATGAGCATTGTTAAGAAGATTTTTAAAAGTATTTTAAAAATATCTGACCACAAGAACAGTTATTTGTCCAAACAATATTTCCAAATGGGTCGTTTGGCACCACCATTCGGGACTGTATAGACGAGCAGGTGGTCCTTGGCCCGTTTCCTCCTGAGAAGTGGTCTAAGCACTGGGAAATGTGTTTCTCACTCAAGTGCTTATTCAGAAGCCTGAGAGCCACAGAGCGGTGACAATAGCCAGATATCAGCAACACTCCTTTCAATTTTTTTAAGGTTGCCAGCATTTGTGAGAGCAACGATGTATAACTTTGAACAAGAATTATATAGGATTCAGTTAAATTCCTATAAAAACATGTTACAAAGTTAATCTGACATTTTTACAGTTAGTATCCTTTTTCTGCTGTATGATTTGGGGTACAAATAGAAAACAGTTTACACAAATTATTGTGATCTGTGTTGTTCCTAGATAAGCACACAAATCATTCATTTTTTTTCTTTTTAGTATGCCAATGTCTTTACATTATGACAACTTCAAATATTGCCCATTGCATTACCTGATAAACAGAGCAGAACTACAATCTATAGGCCAGAGTGTAGGAAAGGCAAAATATGTAGAGATAATTACTAATTCTGAGAGCTGCTTCTCCATAGAATAACGGGCTTTGCCGAAGAGTGAGTTCCTGTATGGCATTAAAACACAAAATCAAGGCCTATTTCAATCTAAGATTCTAAGATTTCACCTTTTAAAAATAATGCTTGCATAGTATTTCCAAGTTTTTAATGAACTTCACATGATCTCATTAAAAATGAAGATCACTTTTTTCTGACTTTATACTAAGTATAAATAAATATAAACAATATGGACTTCTGAAGCAAGATGACAGAATGAAAGCAAAATAGAGATTTTCCTCCCTCAATATCTAAAATATGAACAGAAATAATAAAAACAAACAAAAAAAGAAATCAATAGTACCAACAAACGAGGAAATGTGTACAACCTACTGTCATGTATTTCAAAAAGCAAAGGACAATAAAGACGGTCAAAGTATTACAAGAGTGAAGCTTCTAACACTATGCTCACCTTGAAAGCCTTAAATTATCAAAAATCTTGACAATTTTCATCACAAGCTACAAGTCTGGTAAGAAGCAAACTAGCAGAGCATATTATTTCCCCTGAGTGTTTCAGGTTATAAACAGGTTAATAAAAATATGAATTCAGCATACTGGGGCCCAAAGAGAAAATGATGAAACAAAAGAGTAATCTGGGAAAAAATGAAGATTTCAATTATATAGAAAAAAATTAAAATTCAAAACATTATTATAAAACTAATAAATATACAAATAAAGATAATAAATTAACTATGTAGACTGAGCTCAAAATTAAATTACAGATATGAAAAAATACTTGAGACAAACATAGTGAGTGCATGTAAAAAGCATCAAGCAATTGGAGCCTAATAATTGGTCCTGAAGTAGAGAATCCACAAATAGGACAGACTAAATATGCAAAGACATAAAACAAGAAAATTGCTCTGACAAACAAAAGAACACACCAAGAGGCAGGGAAATAGATACTGAATGATCACATCTGAGACATAGCCTTTTTAACTTACTGAATTTCTGGGACTTAAAGAAAGAAGGAAGCTAGGTTGGCCTGTAACTTTGATAATCAAGATTCAATATTCAGAATACAATGAAGCATCATATAGAGAATTTCCAAAAGAAAGTGTGACTACAAGTTAAAGTATAAAGGCAGCAGAACAATATTCTGACACATGAAGGAATTCAGAGAATTTGCACTCAAGGTATTTCCTGAGAAAATTCTTCAGTGTTGGAATCAGTCAATTTAAAGATGAATCAAATCAACTATTAAGGAATGGACAGGTTGGGGTAAAAGAAATTTATCATGAATATATAATTTTTGTGAGCATGGAACTGACAATATTAAACAATAGAATGTGCATATTAAAATAACAGAATCACCATTGGGACATGAAGGGTAGGGAGATGGGAGAAAGTAAAAGTCTAAAGATTCACTCATCTTTAATATTCATGAGTCATTCAATACTGTCTAAAATTGAAAACTGCTATTAAAAAATAATGACTCCAACCTTTTAACATTTCTCATAATTTCTTTTCTTGACTTTATTTCCCCAAGGGGGAATTTTAAGGAAGTAATGTCTCTTGTGATAAAGATACACTTAACTAAAGGGCAACCACTTCTTCAGTTTTACTTTAGTTGTCCTTTCTAATGTTAAATTCAAGTGATATTAAATCTAATATTCAATTTAACATAGCATGTATAATATGCACTCATTTCTGTAAAAATATTTCTCCCTATGTCTGTTTGTCTTACAATCTCATACATTCATTCCCCCTTCTTTTCTTCTCCCTTCCAAATAGCACCCTGATTTTCACTGAGGTATCCATCTCTGCCACCCCCCACCCTCCCCAGGCCAACAGGCCACCTATGTGCTTTAGGGTACTCTGAACACAGCTCCAGTTCTGGGGAGGTATGACTGGTCCTAGGCTAACCCCATTTCTCCTTATTCTAGGGAGCTCAGGGCAAAACCAACCAGAGTGTGGTACGTTCCTAACACAGAATCTGCATGGGCTTGTGATCCAGCTGGACAGAAGTCTTCCTGGGGATTTCTGGGAAAACTGCCTAACTCATCACAGGAGGCACCCTCTCCTCCTCCGGGCTTGGTGGTGGGAAGGTGCAAAACCTGGAGCTGCTGCAGCCATTTTTACCATACATGAAGCCCGCCTGAGACTTATGCCCCCCAGAAGGAAGAGACAGTTACAGACAAATGAAGCTGGGTCAGACCACTGTGTCTTTGGATGTCAATTGTAAGAATCAACATATTTCCATATGTGTTAAACCAATTCGAGTCAGATTTATGTATGTGTGTATACACACACACACACACACACACACACACACACACACTACGATAGTGTAATTGCTAGATTTACTTACAAAGATATTAAATATAATTTATATAATGATAATCATTTGGGGTTATTATTAAAATGTATGTTTCTCTATTCTTTAAATATTTATAATGAGTATGTTTCATTTTTTACAAACACAAAAATGTTCTTCTTCTTGAATATTCAATTGTTAAACATAAAAGTAACATATACTCATTGTTAAAAAAATAATCTAGACATTTTCTCTACCGGGTGCCCCAAGTAGAATTAGGGTAAGAGAATGTTGTCTAATCAGAAAATATAATGGAAATGATTTAAGAAATTGTTAACATGATCTCTATGCTAAGCAGTTTACCTGTATTACCCCTTTTAATTATTATCTCAGGAGCTCGAACAGTTCTCTTGGACCATTAGAGTATGAAAGGGAAGCTGCATTTTGAGGATGACAAAGTAACGAGATAGAATCCTAGTTCATTGTAATCCCACGATTACGGCCTTGGGCTGCCTCCCAGGTTTCTGCATGGAGGAAAATGTCTTTTTTAAGTTGCTGTATTTGGGGATTTCTTAGAAACAGCAACCTGATTCTTGACAAGTATTAGTCAAGGATAGACACATTTACCAGGATGGTAAAATCATTAACATTTCTTTAATTCAGTTCTTTATTTTTATTTTCTTTATTTTTAAATTTCTAGATACCCAGTTGGTTTGAGGAAATGTATTGGGTCATATAATAAAAGCTCCAGAGGATGTGGGCCCCAGGAATAGACCTGGGAGCTAAACAATGTCATAAAACAATCTGTCCATCTCTTGGCTCTGTTTTTCTCTGTATTGGGTTGATTCCCAGGAAAGACCTTTCTACGAGGCTGAAGTTCCTGGCTTACAGTATCCTTAGAGGTAGTAGTTATAATGGGAAAAACCACCTTACGTTCAGAGTTCCCATAAAACTTTCAAGACTGCCTTTCATTGGACTCTCATTGGATCATGTGTCCGTCTCTAAACCAATCATGGAGCCCCTGATTCGGGCCCTGAACACGTCACTGCTAGAGCTGGTGATAGTTCAGCTCTACTTGAGCACTGAGGCTGGGAAAGGTGAGATCCCCAAAGAAATTTCCAGGCTCTCTTACTAGAAAGAAAGGAATGCCTATGGGCAGGCAACAACTGCAGGTTGTCCACTTCAATTTATTTATTTCTTGCTTCAACAAGTATTCAATGAAACACCAGAAATAGGCTTGGCCTTGTCTTAGGTGATGGGGCTACAGAATGGTGATATGATGATAGAAGAAGAGCTGACTATGGGTGGTGAACACACAATGCAACACTTTAGATGATGTATTGTAGAATTGTACAACTGGGCTCTATGCAATTTTTACTACAATGTCATCCTCAATAAATTTAACAATTAAAAAAAAAGAAAACAGGCAAAAAATTCCTGCTCCTCTCCCCAGAAAGGTACTTGCATTTAATAATGATGAAGATGTTTCTTGGGTTCTTTCAAAAAGCTCATGCACACCTACTTCTGGGAATATTATCAAACTCACCAGAAGCTTTAGAATAAAGTGAACAAAGAAGTGATTTGGGGCTTTTACATTATGTGGGAGGGTGAAAAGACTGGGTAGGGTTTTTCTTGTAAGGATGAGAAGCACTAAGGAGCCAAGACAAATACAGGAAATATCTAAAGTTTAATAGGTGGAGTCTGGGCATTTTCAGGTGAAATCATCTCATTCCAAGGAGAATTCAATTAGCCTTTTTTTCCCTCCATCCTAATCTTACTGCTGAGTTTAAAGGGCTGAAAGAAATATTAGTCTGACATATGGGCACCAATTAGGCTTTTAGAGGTCCAGGAAATAAAATACTAAGTTTTATGGCTGTTCCTAGTGAAAATTGCAAAGTAATTTGTCTCCAGGAGAAGCATGGAAGCACTTGCAGTGGTTTCCTGTTTTGCACACTGTCTCCCACCATGCCAGCTTGTTGTCTCGACAAATTTATTTTGAATAGCAGTAGGACATATGCTTATAATTTTAGAAATGGAGGCACTTGAGATAAGGTGGAACCTGTCTGTCACTGAAAAATGAGCCCTAGTGAAGTTGCTTCCTAGTTCCATATTTCAAGATATGTTGGTTAGCCTCCAAAAAGTGCCCAAACCAGCAAAACTCTTTCAAAACTTTGTGTAAACGTTTGACACAGGCACAGGCCATATTTTAAGTGATGAGTAAACATTTGCTTTGTACCCCATTTCCTCAGTGCTGGCCTTCCTCTCCCCCACCCAACCACTTGGCAAATACTGCTAACCATAAGGTTTGTATTTATTTAAACAAATATCTGATGAAGGAAAATGGAAATAATCAAATTTTCGTGGGGGTTGAGGGTGAAGGTGGGCTAAGACTTGAGAAAAGACCAGCCATGAATTTTATTGTCCTCCAGTATTCACTAGGGTGTCCTGTTATGTCCTTGCCAAAAGCAAAACAAACGGGTAGGCTTGGTATAGATGAGAAAAGTTTTGTTATACCATTTGACCCAGCTTCTTCAAACCCAACTGGTCTCTTGTAAATGTATTTACAAGTTACTTTCTGTCTCTGAGCTTCAAGTTTTTCTCATCTGTGAATGGGGTTAATAACACATAGCTCCGAGGGTGCTTGAGGAATTATATGGTATGTTCTATGTAAAGCACCAAGTATGCTGGCAGCAGAAGGGAGTGCTCAGTAAAAGGCAGTGACTCTCTCTCTCTTTCCAACACACATGCTCACATGCATACACACAATGTCATGTTTATGGACTTATTTATGTCATGTTTAGAGAGTTGGTGCTTAGGCCTGAAACTACAGTACTCCCACATAGAGGTGACCCACCCAGCGATATCTCTGACTCAACCCAGGAGCCACTCAGGTGTTGGAGTAATAGGATTGTTCAGAGAAACCCACTTGAAAGTAGACAAAGACAGCTCTCCTTGATGGCAGAAGCATCTATTTTCAAGCGGCAAGAAGGCCATTTAGATAACAAGGGCAAGTCTGAGATGTGAAACCACTGATAGTGGCCCTAAAATAGAGCAGATCTGAGGTGGAATAAGAGCCCTCTGTTGCCCATCAGTGTCAGCGGCACCTACATGTGAAAGGTGGGTGCTGCCCTGAGCAGAGTGTTGGAAGCTTCCCATATAAGGCCAGAGATGGGTCTCCAGAAATGAGGGAGGCATTTGGAGAGCTGCTAACCTGGAGAAGATCACTGCATGACATGGACCTGGAAAAAAACCATCCCTACAGCCTCATTTCCCAAAGCAATTGAAGCTCAGAGAAGTAGTTAGTGTTGCTCAAGATCATACTGTTATGGAGGCATAACTGAGAAGAATTCAAATCTTTTGCCTCTCAGCACAGTCGGGACCTTCTCCGTTGCTTCCTGTGGTCATCCAACCAGATTGGAGCCAGAGTGATTGTTCTGAGTGACATCAGAGTGGAGAGGGAGAAAACCTCCATGAAGTAGGGAAGCACCAAAGAAGGAAGAGAAAGGAAGTTTCTTTAAAAAAAAAGAAAAAAAAAGGCAGGATGGAGAAAAGAGAAAAAACTGTTGTTTAAATATAAAGTTGACATATGCTCACCAAAATGAGAATTGTATAAAATAAAAAGTAAAATCTCTTGCCACTTGTCAAGCACAGCCTTCCCCATTCTACTCCCCACAGATAGAAACTGTTAACAATTTTTGGTATGTCTTCCAACTTGGCAAAAAATCATCCAATGGTGCATCAAATTTATCAGCAGACGGTGAGAAGCATAGCAGACCCAAACGCATCAATAGAAAAACAGTTAGGAAAACCTTAACTGAAAATCTTGGCATGAGAAAGGTGTGTGCAAAAATGGACCTGAAGGAGCTCACCCATGAACAAAAGCAAAGGAGGGTCGAAGTTTGCCAAGACCTTTTGGAGAGGCAAGATGATGCTTTGGGCCATGTTATCACTGGTGATGAAACATGGGTGTACCAATACAACCCTGAAACAAAGCATCAAAGTGCACAGTGGAAGTCAGCCACTTCTCCATGATCAAAAATGTTCTGTCAGTCCAAATCAAGAGTCAAAACAATGTTGCTAAACTTTTTTAATATCAGAGGGATTGGTCTTTATGAATTTGTACCATCTGGACAAACAGTCACCCAAGTTTGCTATTTGGAAGTGCTGAAAAGGCTGCGTGAAAAAGTTAGATGAAAATGACCTGAACTTTTCACCAACAACTCACGGCTCTTGCATCACAACAATGCACCAGCTCACAGGGCACTGTCTGTGAGGGGGTTTTTAGCCACTACACAAATAACTGTATTGGAACACCCTCCCTACTCACCTGATCTGGCCCCCAATGACTTTTTTATTTGCCTGAAGGTAAAGAAAACATTGAAAGAAAGACATTTTGATAACACATTCAGGACATCAAATGTAATGTGATGACAACTCTGATGGCCATTCCAGAAAAAGAGTTCCAAAATGGCTTTGAAAGGTGGACTAGGCATATGTGCACAGCTTCCCAGGGGGATTATTTTGAAGGTGACCATAGTAATAGTCAGCAATGAGGTGTGTAGAATTTTTTCTAGCATGAGTTCGTGAACTTAATTGTCAAACCCATATGAAGCGATCACCCTGATAAATCCAGTACCCTTCTGACACCATACATAGTTATTACAATATTATTGACTATATTCCCTGTGCTGTACTATGTACCTCTTGACCGTACTCTACACCCCCATGACTGATTTCCTAACTGGCAGTTTCTTCGGACGCCATTCCGTTGCTGCTTCACCTCTGGAATGAAGGCTATGTTTAAGTTCCTTGCGGCTCCTTGATTTTTCTTTGCTTTGTCCAGATCTGATGCCAACCTCCCTGGTCTTGGTCATTTGCAATACAGTGGTCATAAAATCCTTTAGCTTTTTCTTGTCTGGGAAGTTCTTTATCTGTCCTTTGATTCTAAATGGTATCTTTGCAGAGGAGAGTAATCTTGGTTCTATGTTCTTACTTTTCATCACTTTAAATACGTTGTGGCAATGCCACCGGACCTGCAAAGATTCTGTTGAGAAATCAGCTGACATTCTTGTGAAAGATCCCTTGGAGGTTTAACCGCACTTCCCTTCCTGCTTTTAAGAGTCTCTCTTTTCCTTTAACCTTTGGCCTTTTTAATGTGTCTTGATGTGGGACTTTGTGGGTTCATCTTCTTTGGGACTCTGTGCTTCCTGGGCTTGTATGCTCATTCCCTTCACCAGGTTAGAGAATTTTTCAATCACTATTTCTTCAAATACATTTTCCATGCCTTACTCTCTCTCTTCTCCTTTCAGTACCCTTATGATGAGAATGTTGCCCCAGAGGCTCTTCAAACTATCCTTATTTTTTAAATATTTTTGCTGTTCTGATTATTTTCTGTTGCCTTATCTTCCAGATTGCTGATTTGAACCTCTGTTTTGTCTAATCAACTGTTGATGCCCTTTCATGTATTCTGTATTTCAGTTATTTGTATTCTTCATTTCTGACTGGTTCTTTTTATGGTTTCCATATTCATTTTTATGTTTCCTATCTCTTTATGGAAGTTCTCCCTAAAATTATTGAGCATCTTTACAACCAACTCTGTGTCTGGTAGAGCACTTGCTTCCATTTTATTTAGTTCTTTTTCTGGAGTTTTGTTCTATTTTATTTTGGACATGTTTGTCTCCCCATTTTGGCTGCCTCCTCATTTGTTTCTCTGTATTAGGTAGAACTGCTATGTCCCCTGGTCTCAGTAGAATGGCCTTATGTCGTAGTTTTCCTGTGGGGCCCAGTGGCACTGTATCCCCAGTCACCAGAGCCAGGTGCTTCAGGTGTGTCCCTTGTGTGAGGTGTATGTGCCCTCCTATTATCGTTGAGCCTTGTTTGTTGTTTGCCTGTTAATGAGAGGGACTGACCATTGGGCTGATTGATGGTGAGGACTGGCCATGACTACAGTGGAGGAGCTGCTGTGCAGGAGCTGACCCTATAGAATAGGATTAGCTTTAGCAGGACTTGGGTGCCTGCCCAGTGTTCCCATTGGGTTTGTTGTCCTTGGAGGCCATTAAGTGATGCTACACCTTGGTCCAAAGCTAGCTATTAGGTATGCCAGCCATGGGGCCTCCTGAAAGGTGTCCCACCACAGGCCAAGTTTAGCTGTACCCTGTACTCTGCTGGGGCCATTTTGTATGAGCCACAAAATGATCTGCAGATGTCTTCCATTGCATTAGGCTTGGAGATACCTGGGACAGGCTCAGTTTGTGAACCGAGGCTGGCTGCCACTACTACCAGTCTTGGGGCTGCTTAGCAAGAGGTACAGGGAACACTGAGGCCAGATGCTGCTTGTTTGGGGCTTGTGAACCTTTTAAGAGATTTAGGAAAGTCTGAAGCATGAGTAAAGACAGGCTCTTTGTATGAAAACAACAGTGGAAGTGGCTTGGGTGGGCCCACAAGTTGGATAGGACAGGATCTCAAAAAATCCCCAGGCAGGGCAAACTGTGTGAGGTTAATGAAGACTCAGATATGGCAGCTGCCTGCTCCTGAACACTGGGAGGGGCAAGGACTCAACAAAAAAACAATGGCTTTTGCCTACCCCTCCAGCCCTCGACCTGACAATTTAGTTCCTTCCCACACATCCCTGGCTTCTTTCAAGTTGTTGCCCCTATGTGTGAGCTCAGAGCAAGTGAGTCCACCAGTAAGTTTGTGCATGGGCTCTTTAAGAGAAAAACCTGGGACTCCAGCAGCACTCTGTCTCATTCAGCCACAATCTCTGTTGTGTTTTGCAGCCGGAAGTTGTGGGGACTTCTTTTTCTGGCACTGGGATTCTGGGCTGGGGAGCCTAGTGTGGGGCTGGGACTCCTGGCTCCTCAATAATATCTGCAGCTGAGCTATTACTCCCAATTTTTAACCACCACACATGGGTGTGCAGTTAGCCCATTCTGCTTCTCCTTCCCTCCTACCCATCTCAAGGTGGCTTCTTCTCTATGTGTATGTCCTTAGTTTTAGGGCTTCTGTTCAGCTAGATTTCAGGCAATTTTCAATGATGGTTGTTCTGTAATTTAACTATAATTTTGATGAGGTCATGAGAGTTTGCAAGCATGGCATTTACCTACTCCACCATCTTTACTGGCACCTCATTGTTTTTAAGTGACCCTATAGTGTCATCAGACAGGTGTAACATGATTTATTTAATCAGTTCTCTAATGAAATGCATTTAGATTGTTTTCAGCATTATTTCACTAATACCAACAAGCCAACAATAAGCATCTTGTTCAAATATCCTGTGCACCCATGTGAGCATATCTTTCATAAATATTTTAGAGTTAGGTCAAAGTGCATACATATGTTAAATTTTAATAGATTTTACTAACTATGCTTTCTAAAACTAAATCAATTTGTATTTCCACCAAGAGTGCAGGCCAGTTCCCCTTTCTTACACTCTCATCAACATAGTATCATTAATCTTTCTGTTTTTCTTGTGTTGTTTTCATTTATATTCTCCAATTCTGAGTACAGTTGAATATCCATTTGTATTATGAATAGCTATTTGTGTTTTTTGTGTAAATGAGATGTTTGTTTTTATCTTTTTCCCATTTTTCTGCTTAATTTATACCTTTTTTCATCTTGGCTTATAATAGTTCTTAGCAAATTAAATAAATAAATTCTTGTTTAGGATATGGGTGGCAGTTACAGTTCCCAATTTGTGTCTTGACTTTGCATGTTTGTTTTGCTGTTTAAAATTTTTGCATAGTCAAATTTATTAATCTATTCTTTATACCTCCTGGTTCTTATGTCATGTTCAAAAGACCTTCATTATTCCAAGAGAATAAAGTTCTGCCCTTATTCTAATCCTTTAATGAGTTTTTATATGTCACAAATAATAGAGCAAAATGAAATTTGTATTAGAAAGGAACAATATAGGAACTCATCTTTCTCTTTCTCTTTCTTTCTCCTCTCTGTTTTTCTTCCCCCCTCCACAGATCACTAGTCTTTTGTCTCAACAGTATTGATTGATTAATTGATTTGTCCTTTGACCACTTAAATGAAATACCCCTGTTTTCATAAATCAAATTATTATTTAGTTTTAGCTATTTCTCTGGACTCTATTTTATTCAACTGATCAGTCTATTCATTAATACAGTAAGTACTAACATCATTCTATTTCAAATACAGTTGTTTTATAATGTATTTTTCGTTCCTATGAAGGCTAATCTCCCCATAACTCTTCCATTATATGAAGTTGTTTTTAAAGAACCCTTGATTACACCACAAGAAAACACATAGTATCATATAAAATAAACTTCCAAACATAATCATCAGGTTTCTGCAAATGCATATTAGCACAATCTTATAATGTATGTACTCTAATTCCTCCTAGGTCATCATATGTTACTGACCCCTGGGGTATGTTGGGATTGGACCGTAGTTATTGGTCCAGTGGCAATGAGGGGAAGCTGCGGTGGGTCTTGAAAAGAATGACTATGGCCCTGTAAGGCTTTTGTCCTGGGTGAGGTTTCAGCAGGGTTTTCAATCAAAGGGTAGTCTCCTCAGACCTTAAGAGGACAAGCTAAGGAGGCCCCCATCTACTTGGTGGTATTAGAGTTTCAGTTCCAACTTAATGTCCCGCTCCAAGTTTCAATATCTCATTATTGTCCAATTAATTCCCTTTTACATGAGAAAGTTGATAAAGCTGTGAATTTAACTGACATTGCAATTCTGCAACCCTAACTATTAATTTTTGTTTGATTTTTAGCAACATAAGCCTTTCGCTATGATAAATAAAAGATTCTCTTAAGGCTGCCATGTACACTTCCTGATTCTCAGATTATGACTTGAACTGAGAATTAAAGGGACCTTAGCTTGTCATTTGATTTCTGTAAATGTTCCATTGCATTCAGGAGAATCCATCCAACCCCATAGCCCTTGTTTTAGTTTGTACTTGATCACAATCATCATAGTTCAATTAATTGTGAAATCTCTGAATGCCATGATTATTAGTATCCCTCTGTCATGGGCAAGGAGCTGACCGCTGCACTCAAGCCTATGTGTGCGTGTGTGTGCGTGTGTGTGTGTGTGTGTGTATGTGTGTGTGTATGAGAGAGAGAGATTTGTTATGAGGAATTGGCTCATATGGTTATGAAGGCTGAGAATCCCATGATTATCTCCAAGCTGGAGATCCAGGAAAGCTGGTGGTATAATTCAGTCCAGATTGAGGGCCGGAGAAGATGAGCTGAGATATCCCAGTTCAAGCAGTGAGACAAAAAAGCAAGGGGAGGATTCTTTCTCCCTCTGCCTCTTGTTCTATTCAGGTCCTCAGAGGACTGGATGAAACCCACCTACATTGGGAAAGAAAATTTACTTTACTGAGTCCACAGATTCAAATGCTAATCTCATTCAGAAACATCCTCTGACACGCTCAGAAACAATGTCTAATCTGGGCACTCAGAGCCCAGTCAAGTAGACACAAAAAAGTAACCATCACACCCCTTCACCAGCCTGACACTCGATTGTGTCCTGGGCTCTCCACTTATCAGTGTTTCAAATCTACAACGTCACCTTCTCTGGTGCTCAGATTCATGATTCCTTTACAAGAAAAGCTTCTGAAATAAATTACCTCTTTGTGAAAAAAGACAGAAAATAATAAAATAACATAAATCGAAACAAGGGACAAGCCTAACTAGAGCACGAATGTGAGGACTTATTTCCTTGAGCACCAACTTGAAACCACTAGCTTGTAGGCAAGACTTTCAGCTGAAAAGCCACAATGCCCCCTGAAACACTGAGTGTGATTACGAATACAAAACATTCCCCTCCATTCCTACAATGAGCAATATGACTCTTAAGATTTTTTTAACCAAAATTCAAGATACTAAAAATTGCACATATTCAAGGATAAGTCGGTGCCTCACACACACAGTGGACCTCAAAGTATGACCCCAGATCAGAAGTGTCAACATCACCTAAAAAGTTATTAGAAATGCAAATTCTCATACTGTAACCCAGACTCTGAACCAGAGACTCTGGCAGTGTGGCCCAGCAATCTATGTTTTAACCTGTCCCCCAAGGGATGTGATGCATTGTAATATTTGGGAATCACAGATTTAGACAGATCTGAATTCAAATTCTGGCGTCTCCACTCACAATCCGTGTGACTTTTGGCAAGACATGTAATCTAAGCCTCAGTTTGTCAGCTGTGTCAGCTGGTCCTTGATGATAGCCACTTTATAGTCCTGTGAAAATGAAATAAAGTGAGTGTAACAGAGCTTAGAAAAGAGGTTGCTGCAGAGTCCTCAAAGTCTCTGGGGTTTTTTTGAACCATCTCTCAGGGCTGCAATAAAGATGAAAGGGACTAGTACTTGTAATTCCAGTCAACACCAGGTGCATAGTGAATAGTATGTGCTCACTAATGCTGGCTAGTAGTAGTGTGGTGGTCCTGGTGGCAGCAGTAGCAGCAGTGCTACTAGAAGTCATGTATTAACACCTATCGTGTATTTATCTTGAACTAGGCATGTTTGTGAGACTTTTACATATTACATTTTATTTATTTATTTATTTTTAAAATTTTTTTAATTTTTTTTTTTTTAATGTGGGTAGTTCCCTGGCTGGGAATCGAACCCAGGCCGCAGCGCTGACAGCACCGAAGCCTTAAGCCACTACACCACCAGGGAGCTCCCTACATATTAATATAATACTTTAAACAACCCAATGAGATGGGTGCAGCATAAGTATCACCATTTTTGAGATGAGGGAACTAAGGTACAGAAGGGTTAAGTTTTTCCCCCAAGATTACACAGCTACTAAGTGATAAAACAAGGATCTGAAACCAGATTGTCACCTTCCAGAGTCTGATTGCTCATGCAAGG
>PVJL010014116.1:0-29789 GCA_004026885.1 Lyroderma lyra | reverse complement strand
TTATGTAAAGGAAGCAATAGTTGCAGAATGAATAATGGAGAGGAACAATTTAGAAGCCACTCATTTTGTTAGGTGTTTATTGTAATAAGTCCGATGGGAGACGATGAAGCTCTGCAGTAGAAGCAATGACAGTAGGAGAGGTCAGGGAAAGAAAATGGATTTGATCCTTAATTCTTGGAAACTAATTGCAAACATAGAATATGAGAGAGGGTTTTAACAACTGCAGTCTAGTTGTTGGCATCTATCTTTTTAGGGAACACAGTAAAAAAGAAACTGTCTGATCCTTTGGAGGCCTGGAATTTTTTTAACATCAGCAAGTTTAATTCCCAGATCTACCATATACTGTTTGATCATGAGTAAGTTACCTAATTTCTGAGTGCCTCTTAAGTTTGAGTAAGCTAACAAAGAGATAGCGCTTAACACTGTCCTAAATCCTAGCAAAAGATCAATAGTGTTAGCATTTTTAGTATTATTACCATCGTTATCATCATCTATGTAGAAATGCCTAAAAGACCATTGGAAATCAGTGCATATGAGAAAAATTAGGATTTTAGATGGGGATTTGCATTAATATAGAGGTAGTGGTTGAGTGTTATAAAAGAGGAGAACATGACTAAAAGATGGGTGTAGTCTGAGAAGAAGGCTGAGACCAGAACTAACATTTAAGGGGTGCATGAACAGAATAACAGGTATCAATGAGACTCTCTAGAAGACACAGTTAGCCCTTCATCCCCTGGCTCAGGATCACTCCTATGACTGTACTAGACATGTCCAGACATGGGAAGGCCATATCACTGGATTCAGATCTTCTCTATAGTTAAATGTCCCCAAGGCCTAGGCCTAGTGTTGTTTATCTTACCTTATATGTGTTCAACACTCAGTATTGTTCATCATTAATCATAACACAAGAAACCTCTCAATCATTTCATCTAATCTTTTTTGCCCCCAAGTGTCTTGCACAGGTCAAATTTCAGTTAAATTCTAGCCTTAGGTTATCAAACAGAATGCCACAAAATCAATGGGAAATATGTCATTAAACCTAATGGTTTATGAACATGGTAATGTCTTAAAGGACTGTCTCTTCCCATCTTGATGTAAATTTGGGGTGACACTGTTTCAAGTACCATTTGCATTATTCAGGGTTTCTCAACCTCAGCACCATTATTAACATTCTGGGCTGGACAACTCATTGTTGCAAGGGCTGTCATATTATTGTAGAAGGTTTAGAGTGTTCCTTCTACCCACCAGATGCCAGTAGCATTACTACCAATCCAGTTGTGACAACCAAAAAACCTGCAGATATTGCTACAGTTCCCCAAATTGAGAATCATTGCTCTAAGTGATACACATTAATTTTCTTCATTAAGAAGATGAACTAACTCAAGTTTTTAAATATATACACAGATTAATAAAATTAAAATTTATTTCCTTTTGACTAGTGATCTTGGAAAGAATTTATCTGTCTCATTTAGGAAAGGAGGAGTCAGTGTTTGATTATCTGAAATGATAATAGCCATTTTATTAAATACCCACTTAAGTGACCAAAATAAGCTCCCAGTAAAATACTCTAAATCATCCTCCAAAAAAATCATATTAAAGATCGAATGCTGTTTTAGTAAATATGGCAATGAAATAAAAATTCATCCGTCAACACTCTAGCAAATAAATGTTTATATATCTAAAACCCAGGTTTTCTAATTACTCTACACCTGTTTTCCCAAATACGTTTCACAAAATCCTAGTTCCAAGAGATATTCTGTGGGGGAAAAATTTTTGTATTCAAGCACGTTTAGGAAATGCTGGGTTAGACAAAGTTAAACAGGTTTCTCTCCCATACAACTCATCAGAGACATCGCTATATTTATGAGCAGTATAAATCTTCATAAAACATGTACAAAGTGAATTGTTTTTCGATCTTATTTGACTCCACAACATTTGTGTTTGTTTGTTTGTTTACAGAGCTTCTCAATGAATTAATGTTCTCCAGAATATACTGAGAAAACCTGCACTACACTTCACTGCCTCACCAGCCTCTCTGATCATAGTAACTGAGCTCTGGACTTAAGGATCACACCATGCAGAATCTGAAAATGGAATGTTAGCCCAGGCCTGCAGATCAGCTAATGACAATTTGGAGCCATTAATACTGTATAGTTTCTTTTTCTCATTCAGGCACTAAACTCAATTTCTTATCTAGAAATCACTGTTACACCTGAAAGTATTAGTTGTTGTTTTTGTTATGGTAAGCAACGAGAATTAATCTTGCCAAGATAAGAGGAAAAAGAAAAAAGAGGTTTGTTGGAAATATTCTGGAGTAGTTCATCATTGTAAAGGAACAACTGAATACCACAGCCACGAGAAGGACAAGAAGCAGGGTTATCTATCCCAGGTACCTGAGAAGTAATTCAAGGACAGCTGCTTTGGCTCCAGCAATCAGGTGGTCCAGCTCCAACCCACCTTCCATCTGCTATCTTCCCTAATGATTTAAAATTCCAGAAGATGCTGTTTGACTTAGCTTGGGCCAAGTGTCTACCACTTATTTCCCACCCGCTGATAGTCATGGGTGAGGTCATGATCTATAGCTCCACCAGAATGACACAAAGTGGAAGAGGGGCAATTCCCCTAAAACATGGATGCTGGAGAGAAAAATAATAGATGCAACTAACTCTACATTAACTGAGCAAAAAAATACACATGTACTCTACTTTGTTCCACTATTTCTATCCCTTATACGTAGTCAGTTCTTTACAATTCTTGCATACAGCAATGAAGCATTCTAAATGGACAGGTTTTCTTCTTCAATCACCTTCTATATATATAAAAATCTGTCTTCCAGAGAATTCAAGAAAAGTCCTTTCAGGTTGAGTCTTCTACCAAGAAACATGGCATTGTTGATTAATGACTCCCAAAGAAGAATAATTTAGTCTAATTATCAACTAAGCTCATTCATTCTTAACAGCCACCAAAAATCACAAGAACAGAAAATAAAAGGCAATGTGAAAAGAAGGAAGAGAGAGCGTTCAAAGAGAAATGTAACAAATCAATTCTTTCCAACCTCCAAATGACCCAAGTAAAGGAATTTAGTGAAGCATCTGCCCTTTTCCCATCCTCCAGTCTACTGGCCATAAATTTTTTTTAGTAAGTTTAAATTCTTTTGATAATCATCAATTTCTATGAAAACAAAAGGAGTCTATTTTATCATAATTTTTTTTTAATATCAGACTAAGAGTGCATTCCTGCCTCTGAGAAAATTTCTTCAAGCTGAAGTTTTTTTTTTCCTTTGGGACACAGTCTTTTAATACACATTATCTTGGTAAGCACAAGTTCAACACAAAAGTTAGAGTGATGGATAATTTTTATTTTTATTTCTGAGCCTGTTAAAAAAATATTTTCTTTGGGGGTTCCCTGGTGGTGTAGTGGCTAGGCTTCAGCACTCTCAATGCCACGGCTTGGGTTCGATTCCCAGCCAGGGGAATACCCAAATATATTTTTCTTTTCTTGGGTAAGTTCTCATTTGAGTTTACTTATTTGCCTCTTGTCTTCATTGTAACAGAAGTATCAATCAATTTTACTGGAAAGAAAAAAAGCATGGTTTCCAACCAAGATTCAAAACTATATTCATATTTATGAAATAGAAACTTTCAGTCACCTATAGTCTGAGGTAAGTTTTACATCATCTTATTTATACATTTTATTATGTAAAAAGCAGAAATTCAAGTAAATCACACTGCATGGGCAAGGACAAAACTCAGGGATGATGACATTCAGCACATCTTATAGTTACTTCTTTCAACAGAAACATTTTATTTAATTTTCAAACTGCAGAAAACATTAAGCAGACTGAAACAATAACACATTGTGTCAGAAAGACACACTCCCCTGAGTTTCTCCTTTACTCTCACAATACTACCACACATGCAAAACTTCTAACACCAGATGTGTGGGTTTTTCACACAACAAGCAATTCTGAGACACCAGCTGAGTGTCCTACAATTCAATTAAATTCTAACACTAATCGAGGTTAGTGCACAATCCACAGGTTAAGGACATAGCCTCACAAGACTGTCCCTCACTTCAGAAACAAATCACAAGTAGTAGGTCCCTCAGGTTTCAAATTGGAGGTTCACATGACTCCCTCCTTGGATTCAATTATTTGCTAGCTAACAGAACTCAAGGAAAAATGTTCACCAGTTTATAAAGGATGTTGTGGGGGAGGAACAAACGTTCATCTACCCCCTAGGTTCTTCTGTCTGGTTTAATAATCAAATAGACATGAAGCAGATAAGCAAAAGAAAATAACCAAATTTAATACATACATATGAGAACTGTGCATACATGAGTCTGAGACCCCACATGCAGGAGAGGTAGAAAGGGAACTTGGGTATATAAAAAACATCCTGAGCTAGTTGTATAAATGTCTAACCACTAAGCTATACACCTGAAACTAATATAATATTGAATGTCAACTATAAGTGAAAAATAAAAAGATAAAAAATGAACTTTAAAAAAAGAGATACTCTCTGATAATCTCTTACTAATAAACAAGGCCCCTAATTCAAGTTCTTCTAGGTACTTAAGAAAGGCACAGAAGTTTCTCTTGAGCCGAGGCTAAGGTTGCCTTGAGCTCAAAATAACCTGCATACCACAGAGGTGCCTCTTGGGGTGACTCATTCTGAATCCCTTATAATATCATAAAGGGTACAGATGAAAAGCCAGATGAAGAGGTATTTAAGATGATAACTGAAAAGGTTCTGAGCACAGGAGCTTCTGTTCTCATGGAGTTAGGGTATACCATCCTCCCAGTTTGTATGTATGTTCACCAATCTTGCAAGCTCCCCAAACTCCATGCTACTGGGATTTTTATAAAGGCTTCATCTCGGGAGGCATGATAAATTATTAACTCCATTTCTAGTGCCTCTCCCCTCTCTTGTGAATGGGAGGTGGGGCTGGAAATACCAACCTTCTAATCATGGTGTGGGCTTTCCAGTGAACAGTACCCCATCCAGGAGCCCACAAAGAGTCACCTCATTAGAACAAAAGACACTGTTATCACCTAGAAAATTCAAAGGGATTTAGGAGCTTTGTGTCAGGAACTTGGGGTAGAGATACATACATACACACATATACATATGTATACACACACACATACACACACATACCCCTCTATCCCAAGTTCCTGACACAGAGCTCCTAAATATATATATATATATATGTATTTCCTATCATTTCACACACATCCAATTTTAAACAATTATAAATGATGCTGGTTGTGTTCTATTATTTTAGTTTTTTCCCTGTTTCTTCCTCCTAAAAAGAAGAGGCTCTGAGCTTTTTTTAAAAAGGGGTTCTAGGAAGAAAACATTCACCTTCTTTGCATCTAGCCCTAGGGAAGGAGAGAGCTACGGTCTGCAAATCCACCCACTACCATTTACTCAAATGGCTAGGAGAGGGAGAAAATAGTATAAAATAGAAACTAAAACTCTACCCGACCCCAAACATCAAAGATAGTGCCTCAGGCACACATGAATTTATTGAGTAGTATCTAGTGACACTTGTAGGAAGCATTTCTCTTTGAAATAGAATTGAAGAAATTTGTTTTTAGTCTACTTTAAAATTTGTTCTGAGTATATCATGAATAGCAAAATCTCAAATAAGGAAGAGAGGTCATTTACATTCAAGGAGACAAACTGGTTAATTAGAAATAAAAAAAAATTACTCTACTGGGTATGCATTTTAATTTGGTCTGCTGTCTAGGGCATTGCTATTCTGAACAATTACAGAATGAACCAGTATACAGGAAGTCATCATCTATGGAGGATTTCCTGTAGGTTGAGTGTCTATTAATTTCATCCTCTGGCCGTCCTCACAGAATAACAAATTAAAGACAGTTTTTTTGGTAGTTAGGAAACATCAAGTGATTTTGGCAATGATGAAATCCACAATAACTGGAGATAATAGTTGGGTCTTCCAATAGGAGGAATGCAAACCAAATTAGCAATAGGGAGCTTCCAAAAGGAAAATTTATGGGAGGATTCTAGGAAAAATAGGCTTACTAATTAGGGTCCATAATAAAATGCACAGTAAAGTCAAATTACTCATGGTAGGGCTTACATTGATGCGACTGTATGGGGCCCAGGGCCCAGAGAGAAAGATCAGTTAATGTGTGTATCATAATTTATTTAATGCTTTATTTGCACCCTCTTCCCATTTTTTATTTGCTTGGGTTTTTCATGTGTGGGTTTGTTTGTTTGCTTATTTGTTTTGCTAACATACATAATCCTTGAATGTCTGTCCAAAATAAGAATTTCAATTGACAAGTACTTCATTCATTTCTCCTATATTCCTGTATTTTGTAACTCTTAGAGCTCCCTGACCTGTAACTCCCACACATTACAGTATCTGATAATAGCTTCTCAGCCTTTTGGCTAAGATCAAGTGTATAGTATCTGATTAATCCTTGCAGATGTTGATAAAGATCTTTCACTACCCAAATTGTCACTTTAAGTAATACTGACACAGTAATGTATTCTAATTCATTAATATACTCTTTCCCTTTTCCTAGGAATACACTCAAAAGTCAGTCTCGAGTGGGTTAGGGAGGGGAGAAAGGGAAGCGGGTGGGTGTGGAGGGGGGGAAGCTAAATATAAGGTGATGGAAAGAGAAGTCACATTAGGTGGTGAACTGATTATACATCAAGTTGACAGTGCTGTAGAATCATATGCCTGAAACCTATGTAATCCTTGCTAACAGATGTCACCCCAATAAATAAATAAATAAATAAATGTCAGTCTCGTGTTGCAAAAAAAACAACTCCCTTTCCCTTTATAAGACTATAGATCCTTCTATTTGCAAGTCTTGCCAAATTCTATACCATCTTTCTCCCAATAAACAACACGTCTTGATCTCTTAAAATAGTATTGTACATGAGGGAAGATGAGAATTATGCCAAAACGCTACTTTTGAAAACACTCTCTTTTGCTTAACTGAGATAAGAGTTAAGAAAAAAAGTTGAGCCTTTTCAAATGTTGCAGTATTTATTCACCTTTTTTCAAGTTATAGAGAGAAGCCCTTCAGAAGCAATGGCTTAGAGTCCCCAACAGTCCTGGGTCCAAATTCTACTTTTGAATTCATTGACTAGATGACTTTGGGGAACTTACCTTAACTCTCTGAGCCCATTTGTTTATAAAATAGAGCAAAAGTAATTACTTTTCAAAGTTGTTTGAAAGAAAAAGAGAATATATATTATGTCTCTGGCATACAGCCAATGCTCAATAAATGCCTGCTATTCCCAGTAAAATGATGGCAAAGTCTTATTAGATCTTCATAGATAGAGATGCCCAAGTCCTTGTAAGGAAATGAGTTTCGGCTAACATTTTAGGCTACAAGGAAGGCCACAATTAAACAGTGTACCACTTTGCCCTGAGTATACAGAGGTTCGGCTTCAGCAATGCCACCCTGCTAGAAACCTAAACAACTGTTTTCTAAAAGCCATAAAAGATTAGGCTGGGGAGAGCACATTATATAGATGCTGGGGCTGGAAAAATAATGTAGATGAGAAGATGACTGAGAAAGACCAAGATGAACTAAGAGAATAACCAATCTCAAAGGACAGAAGTAATACAAGGATAAAAAAGACTTCTTTTTTTAATACCAGGGCTATCCACATAGAAATTGGAGAGGACACACACATACACAGAGGCTTCTGTGAAAAAAAGAGCAATCAGAAAACAAGTACGGCAAATCCAATTGACAGTTGAAAGTTATTCAATTCTGTTAAAAATGTGCATGATCTAAAAGATACAGTCAAAGCTTTTTTTCAGAATACAGATAAAAAAATTAAAAATTAAATTTCTGAGAGCAAAGATGAGAAATACGAAGGATTAATTCATAAGGTCCATATCTGAGTAACAAGAGTTACAGAATGAGAGAACTTGAGACCATGGAGGCTGGACTGAAAGAAGGCTCTAGTCTTAGGATTCAAAGTGCCCACCAGGAACCACCCAGGAGCAATAGCAAAAGACTAGACACACCAAAGATTAAAATACAAGAAACTTAAAAATAATGGTAGAGGTTCCCATAGAGGGTTATCTTCAAAATAAATAAATAAATAAATAGGAATTCCACTGATATTTTACCTTTTATCAGCATTACTAGATTTTAGAGGACAGTGAGAAATGTTTTCAAAGGACTAAGGAAAAATTTTTTGAACCTACAATTCTATACTAAGCCAAACTATCAATCAAATATGAGAACAAAATAAAGACACTTTCAGACATGAAAGAACTCAGAAAGTTTACATTCCATGAATCCATTCAAAAAATATCTATGCAAAGACACACTACTTTAAAGGGACCTAAAAGAAAAACAAGTGGAATGAGCTAACTCAAAAGAACTACTGAAGAAATATTGTGCACTGGGATAGGAAATAAATTGTTCCAGATTAGAACAGAAGTCAGAGTTTTGTGGAGAATGTCATTAGGTTGAATATATATACATTATATACAAATGTATAATTAAGAATTAGAAATTTCTTAGCGATAAAATGAAAATATTATGTCTCTTTTATAAAGTATAAAAAGGCAATTAGAAATACCAGTAAAAATAAAATATTATAAAAGAAAGCCATTGTGTAAACATGATGCAAACTAAAATGTGATATATTTTAAAGCAACTGAAAAAGAAGAAGTAGGACATTAAGAAATCTGATCAGGCTGGGAGGTCTGTGAGCAGAACTGAGCTTCTGAAATTCTATGGTCCTAACTTTCTGTTTGTAAACTCCATGGTTTCAACTTCCTGCATTTTATTCATTCGTATATTTATATGTATATATACACATATAGATATACAGTGTGTACATATATGTGTGTATATATATATATAGTATTATGTTACATGGCTGTCCAGAGAGTACCCGGCCATGTAATATAAAAAATAGAGGCACTTGTGGCTGGACTTTTTCTGGACGGCTCTCATAGCTATATCCTCCATCTTGGAGCTGGACCCAGAGCATACACATGGTCAAGAACATGGATTCTAAGGCTCTCAGCACCTTTTGTTTTTCACTTTTCTCAAATAAATTCTTTGGTGACAGATTACCTAGTCAATGTTATTATCCAGTCTACACCATCAAATGGCTTTGAAAAAAAGAAAAAGGAATTCATGTTTCCTTAGCACTTAGAATGTTCTCTTTTTGAATGCCTTTATTATTGGCTCAACTGCTTTGTTTTGCAGGAAATAGATACTCCAAATACATATACTAAGTGTTGTTTCATGGCTTTAAATTTTAGAACCAATCTTAGTCAAAAAATGAAAAGCAAGTATACCTATAGAGTAGACTGTAAATGTTACTGACTTTCATAAGAGTAAAAGAAAGATATAGCTGACAAATAATTTAGAAATCAACAGTGTGGCAAGCAAATAGAGGGAAGTGTTACTAAGTTTTCATCTTATATAGTAGAGTCAACAGATAATGGTACATACAGTGGATCAAAAACAGGTGTTTAAGTACATGCTTTAAATTACTAAGGCAATCAGTAGAAGAATTAAAAATAATTGTATAACTAACAAATTTGGGATGTAGAAGGGTAATAGAAGTGGGAGGTGTATAAGGGAACAAATCCCCTGACAAATTAAGGAATTAAATTATACTATTTATAGTTGTTAAAGACTAGGAAGAAAAAAAAGACTGTTAATAGAGATTATCTATCATGATTGGATCTGAGAGTAAGACATTGGGAAGACATTTACTCTTAATTTCAATTCTACTGGAGTGTTTGATTTTTTATTTTACTATGTGCCCACTTTACTTATATAATAAAACAAGTAACTATTCAAAAGAAGAAAATGGATAACTATGTGGTTATCATGCTGCAAGATGACAGCCAATGATCCCAATATCCCCTCTTTACACCCTTGTATAGTCTTCCTCCCAAACTGTACCAAGGTTGACTGTTCCATCAAAGGGATACTGAAGAAGTGATAATAAGTCACTTCCTAGTTCAATTTTTAAAACTACAGCTTTTGGGTGTTCTCCCTTTCTCAATAGATCTATCTCAGATCACTCACTCTGTGGGAAGCCACTTGTAAAAAGCCCTGTGGAGAGGCCCACATGGTGAGGAACTGAAGCCTCCTGTGAAAAGCAGCTTGAGTGAGCTGGAAGCAGACCTCCCGAGTTTTCATGCACAGCAGCCCCAGTCAACAGCTTGACTGCTACCTCATAAGCAACCCTGGGCCAGAATCACTCAGCTAAGCCACTTCTGAATTTCTGACCTTTAGATACCATGCGAGATCATAAATGTTTGTTGTTTTAAGTTTCTAAGTTTGGGGGTAATTTGTTATGCTGCAATATGTAACTAACAGATTGCTACCCCTGGAGAAATAAAAGCAACCAAAGAACCATCATTGCATGTATCAGTAGCTGGAATTAGGAGCTAAGAAACCTGGGGTCTAATGTCAGGAAAGCTAAAGCTAGCAAGATTATTGATATGCTAGACTTTCTGTGACCAGAGTCCCACCTACTGCCTCAAACTCAATATAACTCAAATTTAACACATCCATAATTTTCTATTCCTCTTCATAAGCCCATCTTACCTCAGTTATCACAAAGACAAAGCCAGAAACAATGGCTTACATTCAAGTAGTTTGTTTGACAGTGGGATCCCAGGGCTCAGAGGGAGAAGAGAGTAAAACAGAAAAGGAAGGAGCTGGTGACAAGGATGTGATAGCAAGTTGCCCAATGCTACAGGCTACTGGGTACTCAATCACCTTATCAAATATGTCTCTAGGTTTACCACCAGGAAAAGAAGCATGTGTCTGTCAGTTCCCAGCTCCATTGGTTAAGTGTTGCCCCATGGGGCATTTACTCCCTAATAGTCTCCTGTTGTGACTAGAGAATGCCAAGCAGGTCCTCAAGGGCACAGAAGCCCCAGGGCAGGAAACAAGAAGCCTGGGAGAGTGTTAACAGGTTGAAAATGAATGAAGCTATTCAAAATCTGAGAGCAGCTGGTTGCCAAGCCCCTGGCTGGAACAGCTGAGGGCAATAAGATTTAAAGTGCTATACCTGTCATGTCCAATACAACCCACACTCAAATATTGCCAAAACCTTCTATTTTACAAACATATGTCTCACCCATCTCCTCCCCTTTTCTCCATTTTCACAGCCACTGACTTAATCCAGGCTCTCACTGCCTCTTGCAACAGCCACCAAATTACGGTTTTCCAAGGACGGACACTCACATGGAATAACTGCCCACGTTACTTCTCTTGCCTTGAACAGTCCCAATAGCGAGCCAGGCAGAACTCTGTGTTAGAAAGTAACAGCTGCTGTATCTCCCAGCTCACCCCTGCAAAGCAATCCAGAGACAGACTGGGCTGGTCACCCAAGGGCCTCAGCAAGAATGAGTCTCTGCTAGACAAGCCTGTCAAACAATTGCACAGAATTCCAGCCTGGAATCAAGACATGTTTTCTGCTGCCTCTAAGGCAATTGGGGTGAAGTTGTTACACACTTACAAGTCAGAAAAATAGGCTAGAGTGAATTCAGGTAAATTGAAGAGTATCTCTCAATATTATTCACTATGATGTTCAATATCATTTCAACACTTCCAAAAATAATCTATTCCATAACTTCACAGCTGATTTTTCTGTATGTTGTACCTTGCCTGGGGAAATTCATGCCCTTACATACATTATTAATTAAAATGTTAGGCAACATTCTATAATATAATTTTTATAAAGTTGATGATGGATTAGTAAAATAAAAATTTCCTTGGCAGATTTCTTGACTTGATTTCGTACTTCTATTACAAACATATTCATTGAATCTGAACAAACTAGATTCTGGTTTCAGAGGTAGTTGTTCTATGCATTCTACAAACCAAGTGTACCTTAATTACTTGCAATTAGTTGTAAACACAAATCTCTTTAATTAGTTTCAATTAGCTTCTTCATAAATGAAACAGTCAATTGTTACAGGTTTTCTCCTGTTACACTGATGGAGAACACCCGGAATGGATAATCAGTTTCTCCAACAATAAATTAACTTGGACTACAAACTGTCATTATTAATTATTTTACCTCTTTCCTACGAAAATCCTGACATTAAGATCACAACATAGAGTTAGAATAAAGTCACAATGACTCTTGACAAAATGTACAATAGCAGTGATGTGCTTTCTATTTTACTGCAACTTCTTCCCTAAAGATCTGTGTGTGACATATGTACATGTGTCCAAACATCTAGTCATTTATACACATATTTATCTACACATCTACATATATATGTGACATATAAATATATAAATAAACACACCTTTTACATACTTTATTTACTCCAACCATTAGCCTTATGGAAACCAAACTAGGACAGAAAACAGAAGTTTACTGGCACATTAAATAGTTACTCAGGTATTCGGATTGTTGGGCCGGCCTGAGGTGACCAGACCTGGAAAACGCTGTGCCCACTGCTCTGGGGTTGGTCTCTGAGAGCGGTCCGATTCACGTCAAGAAGTAGGATAAAAAAAATAGAACTTCAGAAGCCACTAGTGCAGTCCTTCCAAAGCAATTATCCCAGGCCCCAAAGTAAAGCTCTTGTCCATTGTTTCAGGCTATGGAAATGATGTCAGACAAAAAGCAAATTTGAGCAATTTTCTTGAGTTCAAAATGGGTTGTAAAGCAGGGAAGACAACTTACAACATCAACAGTGCATTTGGCCCAGGAACTGGTAATGAATGTACAGTGCAGTGGTTCAAGAAGTTTTGCAAAGGAGAGGAGAGCCTTGAAGATGAGGAGTGTAGTGGCCAGCCATTGGAAGTTGACAACGACCAACTGAGAGCAGTCATTGAAGCTCATCCTCTTACAAGTACACGAGAAGTTGCTAAAGAACTCAGTGTTGACCATTCTACGCTCGTTTGACATTTGAAGCAAATTGGAAAGGGGTAAAAGCTTGATAAGTGGACCAGAAATTTAAAAAGTCACCATTTTGAAGTGTCATCTTCTCTTACTCTCCACAACAACAATGATCCATTTCTCAATCGGATTGTGACATGGGGCAAAAAGTGGATTTTATACAACAACCGGCAAGACCAGCTCAGGGTTGGACCATGAAGAAGCTCTGAAGAACTTCCCAAAGCCAAACTTGCACCAAAAAACTGTCATGGTCACTGTTAGGTGGTCTGCTGCCCATCTGATCCACTACAGGTTTCTGAATCCTGGCAAAACAATTATATCTGAGAAGTATGCTCAGCAAATCAATGAGATGCACTGAAAACTGCAATGCCTGTAGCCAGCACTGGTCAACAGAAAGGGCCCAGTTCTTCTCCATGACACCTCCTGACTGCACATTGTACAACCAATAATTCAGAAGTTGAACGAATTGGGCTATGAAGTTTTGCCTCAGTTGCCATACTCACTTGACCTCTCTCTGCCCGACTACCACTTCTTCAAGCATCTTGACAACTTTTTGCAGGGAAAACACTTCCACAACCAACAGGATCCAGAAAATGCTTTATAAGAATTCGTCATATCCCAAAGCACAGAATTTTATGCTACAGGAATAAACAAATTTATTTCTCATTGGCAAAAATGTGTTGATTGTAATTGTGCCTATTTTGATTAATAAATATGTGTTTGAGCCCAAAAATAATAATAATAATAATAAAATAAATAAATAAATAGTTACTCAGGGAAAGCATAAACCACCAAAGGGGTGTTTTTCCCATAACCTTGTGAAGAACAGAATTTTTTCCCTTCTGAGAATGAGCTTCCTTGGAGACACGGACTTCCTTTCTAGGTAAATTTTGGCCACTGGAAGTCCACAGTGGGAGAAATCACATTATAATGTTAAGTAGAAATGCAGGATACCAAACTGGATCAATAGCATATACCCAACAATATAAACACATTGAAAAAAAAAATTGAAAAGAAATGTGCCAAAATGATAAGAGTGTTGGTTTCCAGGTAAGTTTTTTTTTTTCTTTCTGCATTTGCAGTTTCCAAATCCTTACATTAACAATCTCACACTAATTTTATAGTTGGAAAAACTCAACTAAAAAAAAATCCAAGGAAATCTTGATTATAGAGAAATTCACTAAAAAGCCACATTGGCCAGGCAGCAAATACCAAGATTATTACAAGGAACTATTTTTTACCTCAGGATGGAAAATTGAAAATCAAATTTGTTTTACAACACTTTGGTTTGGGGAATTTCAGCTGTGGAATCTGAAACCCTATTTGGAAGATAAGCAGAAAGAATAAGTGGGCTTCAAGCTACTGAAAAAGGTACTTTTTAGCAATGATCATGCTATTTCATATTGGTGACAGTCTTTGGATTTTATAAAGGGCTTTCACCGCATAAAGTACTACTACTCAATGAGCCTTCATTTGGGACCCAGAAAAACCCAGGATGAGTCTGGTCTAAGTGCGTAGGAGGCTATAATCAACCTTAAAGGCATTTTGCAAACTGGAAAATGATCCAAAAATGTTATTGTAAGGGATACAATGATATAGGCAAAAAGATCCTTTGATTTTATTTTAGAAATGAGAGAAACAGAGGCACATAGAAACTACTGTGACTGCAGCATTAATTGTAGTAGGAAAAAATTTAAAACAACCTAAGCATTCATCATGAAGAGAATAAAAAATTATGAAAATGATACAAACTAGAGTTACACAGAACAAGGATGAACCTCAGAAACATAATTTTAAAGCAAAAAAAAATGAAGTTATAGAATATATAGAATTTGTTTTCATGTTTAAAAACTTCCAAACAATATTCTATCCATCATTTTTAGTAAAAATATAAAGACACCCATGGGAATGTAATCACAAGTATAGGACTCTGGTTACCTATAAGGGGCCGAGAGAGGAATGAAATCAGGGTTTCATATTTTATTAATCATGTTGAGAAATGAGTGCACTGGTGTTCATACCTTCTCTATATGTGAAATATTTCATACTATAATTATTATTGATCACTTACTATGTATCTAGCATTATGCTATTTTCCATACCCCTACAAGGAAGATCCTGCTATCTCACTGATGCAGGTGAGCTCAGTCCCCCTCAATTACATGTCCAAGGTCACTCAACTAGCCTGTGGCAAAGGAGGGCCTAAAATATGTCTCCACTCCATCTCACTGCCCCCAAGGATCTTAAACACCAGGGATTTAGTAACTCAGGGACTAGGCTTGAGAAGAGACATTAGAATAAAACTCCAACCCATCCCTATAGCATGTGCATTCGGCTCTGGTTTTCTCTCCCCAAGCACAGACACTCCATTTGTTGGGAATTCCATCTTAGAAGGAATTGTGGCTGTTTTTCCCAGTAAGTGAACTTTTGTTTTCTCATGAAGAAGAAAGAAAACATTAATGCTGCAGCTCCTCTTTTCACACCCAAGTTCCAATCCCCCAAGGAACACACAGTATAGCTGGATCTCTCTTCAGGAAGTGAATGCTTCTGCATGAATAGTCAAATGTGAAGAAAGTCTTTTCAATCAAGACTTTTTTCCACACTGCTCCCTGTCTGTGGTTTTATTGTTTGCTATTGTTTGAATGGGAGGAATGAATAAGTGGCATTGAGCTGGGAATATGTAGACTATGTGACACAAATGCTAAGTACTACATCCAGCTCATGGTATCAGCCTTGACCTTATCATACTTCCGAAGACAAGAGTTGGAGGAGAGTCATTACAAAGCCACACTTTCTGAAGGCTCGAAGAATTCTTATTTTCCCCCCATCAGTGGATTCACCACTTTGCACTGGCAACAGGCTGCCACTTACAAGACACAGAGAGTAGAGTCTGTATTTTACTGTTCCTACAATACAACAGTCCAGAGGAAGTGTGATGTAGAGAAAAGTACTCTGTTCTAGGAACTGGGAGGTATAGGTTCTGGTTCTAGACAGGTATTCTAACCACTTCTGCTTCCATTTCTTTGCTGAAATGACAGGGCTGGCTAAATGAACTCCAAAGCTCCTTCCAGCTCCAATTACATAGAGTCATATATATAAAACATATACAGAAAAACATACATAGAAAAAAGTATTTAAAAGATAAAAGATATTTATAAATATTACACTGAAGGTTTATTTTATTTTATTTTATAGTGGCAAGATTCTTTTACCATTATTAACTTACCTTAAATTAGTAATTATTAAAGTAAATAACTGCATAATAAAATTAAACAATAAAATGTAAATAATATTATTTAATGAAAACAATGAGATTTTATATATGTATGGTCCATTACTGGAACTCTATGTAAAATTTTTAGTAATGGAGCAAGTGGATGCTCTGATTCTAGGTTATATTAACTTCAATATTTGATTTTAGTATCTGTCATAGCTGGAAAAATACCTCCAAAAAACTCATTGAATAAAATGAAAGTGTGTCATTGGCTATACTTACTGAATCATCATACACTGTTTTCAATTTGAAAGATCAAACTTGAAAAATATCTTTTTTGAGATTTTCCTAGTAAAATTTCATCTTCTTGAAATCACTCTGTCATTTCCAGACTAATTGGCAAATGATACAATATGTATTTTTTAACAAATGAGCTCAATACTTTCTGAAGTTCTTCATTTAAAAGATTAGTCTGTGGTCAGAAAATTTTGTTTCCAAGTTTAAATTTGCAGGTGTGAGAATTTTTAATTGGTAACAATTACTACATTATTTTTGGCCACAAAATTACTTAATGGTGGATATGAATTCAGTATTTCTCCAAAAAGCTCTCTCAGAAGCATGAATTTCTTTTGCAAAGCAGTTACGTTCTCATTATTTTAAAACATTTTACTTGCAGGGACAGATTAAGCATGTTTAATGTAAATACACTAGACTCGACAGCCACTTACCTTCACAAAAAAGCAAAAAAAGCAAATTTTGAGCATTTGTTTGTTTTATGAAAAATACCTAATGTCTAAGATTAGTTTTGAACCTTAAGTTTTTCTTTCATTACATTTAAAGATGTTGTTTTTATAATATTAACACTGTTGATGATATACGGCAGCACAAAAAATGTAACTAAACACAAGATACTCAAAGTAAACAAATTAAGAACACCAATGCTCAACATTTCTGTGTTGGGAAACACCCCCTCACCCATCACAACTGTTCTCTGTTTTACAAATTATTATCAATACAGACATGAAACTTATTTCTTATATTCCTCATCAAAATTTTCTTCCAAGAACCTAAAGATCTCTTTAGAGACCACAATACTAAACTATGATTAGCTTAAAACAGAAACCAGGTTTTTTTCTCCTTTGTACTGCCTCTGATAACAACCCCTAAGGAAAGCTTTGGGACATAGTAAGTAACTTAGGAAGACTAACCAAGTAAAGATTGTTAAGTCTTTGCAATAACCTTTTCTTAAGCCTTTGCTTTGGATGGTATGACTGTTAATATCTGGGCAACAACAATAACAAAATTACTCCAGATGTTTCAAATAAAGAAAGATAAATAAAAGGATTTGTCATAGAGGTGAAGGCAAAGTTTAGCAAAGAATGGTGGTGAGGCACTCAGAGACTAGCAACACTAAGAGCTGTTACCTCTAGTAGGACCTGGAAGAGCTAAAGCAGCTATGTAGAAGGGACCCAGCAGAAGTTGTCCATGTGGAAGGGACCCAGCTGCTGCCCAGGTGCAATGTAAAAAGAGGGCAGAAACAGGAAAAGAATAATCTCAACCTCTTTTTCCTGTCCTGCTGGTGCCTTCTGTTGACCAAACCACCTGCAAGGCAGCCAGCAGGTAAACAGAAATGTAGTCTGAAAGGATCAGCCCAGATCAGGACAGAGAGTGGTTGAGGTAGGCAAAGGAAATGGGAGAAAACTGAAAGCAACCTCCCAGGTGAGCAGACTAATCCTTTAACTGGTCTCAGAGCCTTAAGACCAGCCAGCCCTTGTCCTTCTCTTACTACTAACTTAGAGATATGTCCATCAAACCACTTATTTCCTGTGTCTACTGTGAATTATTCATGCCCCAACCTATTTTATCTGTAGAACCTGAGAGCATAAATACTAGGATGCTTTGCACCTTTTGAAAAATGTCCATTTTTTTTCATATTTAAATTTCACCTATTCTAGTGAAAGCAACTCTGTTAGATTGGTTTGCAAAAGTATTTGTTAAAATAGCAGCTCGTAGTGACACAAAAGTCCTATAGAGTACTCTGATGTTTTCAGTTCAATACCACAAACATTAAGCAGTCTACCACCTACAGGGCATCATGAGGAATTCAAAGATGAATTACAGATGGTATCTATCCCACCCCGCCCCTCCCCAAAGGAGAGTACACCAGCCTCTGAAGATGAACTGTGATAAATGTTCCCATAAAGATTAATTCTGGCAGGACTCAAAGATGGCCTCAAGGAAATGGAATTTATTAGAATCTGGAAAGATAAGTAGAACTTTGACCAGTGAAGTTCTGGGGGATGGGGAGTTGGAAGAATACTTCAAGTAAAGGAGAAATAATTTTAGTTGAGCTACTTTCTCAGACCAAAGACTCATATAGTCATTGACTTAAACGAGTAAAGACTCCAACAGAAAAAAAAAAAAAAAAAAGATGGCAAATACTAACCTCTGAGAAATTTGAAATGCAGTATCTAGATTAATTAATAAATATCTACCACATCAGACCCATAAATAACTACCTACACCTCAGATTCAGAGCCTCTCATCTAAAACATTCTCAAATCAAAGGCCTATATTAAAGAAAAAGTTTGCAACTGGTTGAAACTTCTTAAAACTGTTCAGACAAGCCTTTTGCAACTTAATGCAAAAGGAGGAAACTGGGCAATTTCATTTCAGTTTCAACTCTAGCTCAGCACTGCTTCAGAGGGCAAAACTGGAAAAAAATGGAGAGAATTGAGTTTTCCTTGATGGTTGTCAGTGCTGTCATAAGAATTTGAGCATGAAAGGGAGCTATTATGACAATGGGGTCTCTTCTGATTTCATTTTAAGGTTATATTTTAAAGACAATACCAAATAGAAAGCTAAATGCAATTAATAGTGAGCATATAGTTTTTAAAATGCCTCTTGAATCCTCAAGATTATGGCCTTACCACAAGCAACCTGGCATTAACCCCAGCTAACAATCATTAAAATAACTAATAGAGCACTTACTATGAATCAGTCACTGTTCTAAATGTTTTACATATAATAATCCATTTAATCACCCATTTAACAGATGAGGAAACTGAGATACAGATAAGTAGGTAATTTGCTTCACACAGCTACTAGGCTACTAAAGTTGCCAGATATAATATAGAATGCCTAGCTGAATTAATTTCAGATAACAACAAACAAACAAACAAACCTATGTTTAGTATAATTGTGATCCAAGAGTATTTGGGGCATACTTATACTAAAAAGTATTTATTGTTTATCTGAAATTCAAATTTAACTAAGTGTCCTATATTTTTACAGGGTGTTCTGTATTTTGCTAAATCTAGCAACCCTAATAGCTAGTAATGAAGGAGCTTGAATAACAATTGAATAATAGTGCATCAAGGACTTTCCAAACCCAAGAACTACCAGCAGATTTGTGGCATTGATGCCGTCTTTACTATAATAATGACATTAAATTTACTGAGTAATTTCTAAAAGCTCCATTGTAAGCACTTCACACAGATGATCTCACTTAATTCTCATATAGATTGTTTTTATTAGGCCCATTTTAAAGATGAAAAACCTCAAAGAAACATGTTAATCAATGTGTTTAGATTCAATTAGTAAACAATGGATCCTGACTCAAATCAGGGTGTATGACTCAAACCAGGCTGTAATGACAACTCTGTGCCACCTTGCTAACACAAACTCATCTGCTCTATGCTCTGTTGTTAGAATCATGGTATGTCCAAAGATCTGTCTTTCAGAGTGTTCAAAAGATAACTAAACGTTTAACTTTAACTCTCTTTGATTCAAACCAGAAGCTTCTACTGAAAGGACTCCTTGAAACAAGGGAAATCATGCTCATTCTCTGTATGCCCTACAGGATCCATCATTCCTCTTGGAATACAATAGGAGTGCAATGCATGTTTCCAGAGTACAACTAAATATTATCTTTTCAACATGCATAATGCATCAGAGTGTCTGGGTTTTATTTTTGGTCAATGACTTTCAAGGTCCAAATGACCTTCACTGTAGGACCTTGGGGAAAATAATTAAAAATAGCATGAAAAAGTGGTCTGGATAATCCTTTCTACAGTCCTCATTTGGTTTCTACATTGCTGAGTTTACTGAACTTGAATAGTCTAGATGGTGCTATGCAACTTCAACTCAAAACCATTTAGATTACAGGAGCTTAGTACCAACCATTAAATATGCCTTTCAGTCATGGACTGAATGTTATGTGTCCCTTCTCAAAGTTTGTATGTTGAAGCCGCAACCCACTGGGGCCTTTGGGAGGTAATTACATTTAAATAAAGTCATGAGGGTGGGGCCTAAATGATGGGATTAGTATCTTATAAGAAGAGAAAAAGATCAGAGCTCTGGTTCTCTCTTCACCATGTGAGGTTCCTGAAAGAAGTCAGTCACTTGCAAGCCAGGAAGAGGGGACTTAACCAAGAACCAAATCTGTCAGCACCTTGATCTTAGACTTTCTACCCTCCATAACTGTGTTAAATAAATGTGTGTTGTTTAAACCACCCTGTCAATAGTATTTTGTTATAGCAGCCCAAGCTAACCAAAACAGCCTCTTACTGGACATTATTAGCATTCATTAGGTGTTTACTCTAACTCAGAATGCATTACCCATTCTACTCTATTTTTAAGTTTGACACTTAGAAAAACTATTGCTATTATCTTGCTCCATTATTCAGCTCTCAAAGATAAGCTGGCGATGTAGATGTTTAAGAAAAGAGAGAGAAAAACGAGGAATTTATGTAGAAACAAGAGTAGTTGGTGTCGAAGAAAAAAAAAGAAAAAAAAACCCTACTTGTGCTCTGCCCTCCACACAAGGCTGCAATTTCACTTGCTGGAGGTCAGGCAGTGCCCAGTGTCAAGCATTCATCTGATTCCAGCCCCAGATATAACCCTTCAGCAATGAGAGGCAAAAAATACCCCCACCTCATAATATTGCATAGTGAAGCCTGGATGTAGACTTCAGAGCCAGACTTACTGGGTTCAAGTCCTGACACTGATGTTACTCTATATAATAGTAAGCAAGTTACTGAACTTTCCAGTACCTCAGTTTTCCCATGAGTAAAAAGGGTTAATAATAGCAACTATTTTAGGGATAATAAGATAATTATGTAAAGCACTTACAACAGTGCCTCACATATAGTAAACCCTTAAAAAGTCTTAGCACTTACTATAACTATTATTAGTATACAAATCCTATGGTCTTCCCCCACTCAGGACTCTCACTGACTCTAACAGCCACCCACATATGTACTCCAGACATCCTCCAGAACACCCTCCACTTTATCCCTCAGACATAATCATTTAGCAAATGATAATACACTTGTCAGGAAAGGTTGAGAGTCCTTTTCTATTGCACTGTAGGAAATTACAGCAAACTTAGCAGCTTTAAAGAAGTTAAATGTGTCACTGTACAATTATGAATGTCAGGATTCCTAAAATCAAGCTGCAAGGAGGGAGGGCTGCATTTCTTCTGGAGGTTCCACAGGAGAATCTGTTTCCTCGCCTTTTCCAGCTTCTGGAGACCACCCACATTCCTTGGCTCCTGCCCCCTTCCTCCATCTTCAAAGACAGCAGCAAAAACTTTCAAAGTCTCTTTTTCTCCCCTTCCCTCCCTCCCTCCTTTCTTTCTTCCCACCCTTCTCCTCCTCCTTCTCCCTTTTCCTGAGCTCTGCTTTCATTATCACATCTCCTCTTCTGACTCTAATATGCCTGTCTCCCTGTTATAAGGACCCGTGTAATTACACTGGTCCCACACAAATACAGGATGATCTCCTGATCTCAACATCCTTAATCATATCTGCAAAGTCCCTTCTGCCATGTAACGTAATATTGTCCCAGTTTCTGAAGACTAGGATATAGACATTGGTGGAGAGGCATTATTCTGTTTATCACTGACTAACAGGTGCACCTCTTGCTTTTTCTTTTCTTCACATCAACATCACTCTTTATTTCTTCATCTTCTCCCTAGCTCCAGACTAAAACTCTCTTCTGGAAGTTAGCCTCTCTACTAGTTCACTAGATTCCACAGAATCTTTCCTTCTCTGAGGTTCCCAATTACCTCCTTTCTTAAGCTCTCCCTCTGTAAGGACTCCATTTCTCTTGCCTTTAAACATTAGCATTTTTTCCACTTTAAATATATGTATATTATGCTGCTTCCTTTTACCACTCTTCAGCTGCTCTTGCTTTTGTTATCTGACACTTCAGTTGTAGTAAACACCCCTTTTCCTGAGAACTGATTCACACCCATCAGCTGAATCCCAGCATCATCATTGTTATTTTAAGATACTTTTTGGCCCTGGCCATACCTTTTTAGACTATTGGTAAATACCTGAACCAAGATGAGCTGGTCAGATTCTCGCCTCAAGAATTAGGGTCATTGGAATTAAGTCTGAGCTCCTAATTTGAACTGAGAACATTCAAATCCAGGAGCTATAGGGTAGCTGGCTTTGGCTATGCACACACCAAAACACTTAAAAGTCATTCTGTGGAGACAACAAAGGAAATCAACAAAATATAAAGGTATCCTACTGAATGGCAGAAAATATTTGCAAATTGTATATCTGATAAGGGGTTAATATCCAAAATACATAAAGAACTCCTAAATAGCAAAAATAAATAAATAAAATAAAATAAAATAAAATAAAAATGGGCAGAGGATCTAAATAGACATTACTCCAAGGAAGACATACAGATGACCAAAAGGTGCATAAAAAGATGTTCAAAGTCATTAATCATCAAGAAAATGAAAATTAAAACCACAATAACATATCACCTAACACCTGTTAGAATGACTATTATGATAAGGATCAAAAATAACAAGTATTCTAGGTTCGATCCCCACTCAGGGAACCAACCAAGGAAAAAAAAATAATAAATAAATAAATTTTAAAAATATATATATATATATGTATAAAATAAAAAATAACAAGTGTTAGTAAGGATATGTAGAAAAGGGTACTCTTGTGCGCTACTGGTGGTGCAGTCACATGAAAACAGTATGGAGGTTCCTCAAAAAATTAAAAATAGTATTACCATAGACCTAACAATCCTCTTCTGGGTTTTTATCTGAAGAAAATGAAAACATTAATTTAAAAAGATATATGTACCCCCCATGTTTATTGTAGCATTATTTACAATACCCAAGATAGGAAACAACCTATGTGTCCATCACTGGAAGAATAAATAAAGAAGATGTAGTACATAATCATATATACAATGTAATACCACTCAGCAATAAAAAAAAATGATGAAATACTGACATTTGTGACAACACAGATGGATCTTGAGAGTATCAGGCTAAGTTAAATAAGTCATACAGAAAAGGGCAAGAACCATATGATTTCATTCATATGTGAGCTATAAAAACAGAATGCAACAAATGAATAAATAAAACAAACTCATAAACACAGACAACAGTATGATTACCAGAAGAAAGAGGGGATGGGGAGAGGATGAAGAGACTATATAGATAATGTACTATAGAATTGTATACCTGAAACTTAAACAATGTTATTTACCAATGTTGCCCCAATAAATTTAATTAATGTTTAAAAAGATGTGATGTATGTATACACACACACACTGCAGAATACTATTACGCCAATAAAAAGAATGAAACATTGCCATTTGTGATAATATGGATGAAACCTGAGGGCATTACACTAAGCAAAATAAGTCAGAGAGAGAAAGGCAAATATCATATGGTCTCATATATATGGAATCTAAACAAAACAAAACCAAGCTCATAAATACAGAGAACAGATGGGGGGGATGGATGAAATGGGTAAAGGGGGTCAAAATATACAAACTTCCATTTATAAAATAAATAAGTCCTCAGAATGTAATGTATAGCATGGTGACTATAGTTAATAATACTGTATTACATATTTTAAAGCTGCTAGAACAATAAATCTTAAGAGACCTTAATTACAAGAAAAAAACTGTTAACTATGTATAGGAATGGATGTTAACTTGATTTATTGTGGTGATCACTTTGCAGTATATACAATTATCAAATCAATATGTTGTGCACCTGAAACTAATATAATGTATGGCAATTAAACTTCAATTTAAAAAAAAAAAAATTCACTCTGTGGAGAGAATAAAGAATAAAGCCAATGGCTGTCCAGATCCAACCCCAGACTCTCAATGACCCTGGCTATAGAAACTAATCCCAGGTTCCATGAGATATCCCTCCATGCTCTCAATACATTTCCTTTTTATCAGCAATAACTAGCTAAGACTATAGCTTACATCAATTTCCTCTAGTTCCTATCCACCACTTCCTCATGGGTTGGCTTCCACCCTACTAAAGAACTTCCCCCACAATATGTTTATCCCCATCCCATCTCAGGTCCTCTTCTGTTTCCTCAGTCGGTTATTCTTCACCCTCCACAAGTGCTAGCAAAGTCAGACCACCCAATCTTCTCCACGTTCTGTTCTCTGTTGGTTTGTCCTCTGTTGCCTGCCATGACATTGTTCTATATTCAGCCAGTTCCATTTCTTCTCCCAGCCTATTTTCTCTCCTCAGTGGCCAGTAAGTCATTGGATTGATCCTTGGCTTAGTCCACGGACTTCTACCCTTCTTTTTATATTGTCTTTCCATTACTTATTTAACAGCCTTAGCCAACAGCAGGTCTATGGCTTTTAGCTCTATTCTTCAGTTCTTACTTGCCCAAGTCCTCTCAAATTCAGCACGCACAAATCATAATTATCTCTACTTCCAAACTGTCCTTAGTTTTTCTACCATTCTTTCAATTTCCTATAGACAAGCAACCTCAGAACTTATTTCTGACTCTTCTCTTTATCCCCATCAACTGAATCTGTTTCATAATCCTGCTCTTTTTCTCTCTCTTACACATAGCTCTCAGATTTGTTCCATCCTCCTTATTCTCAGTGCCATCACCTTTGTGCTAGCATAAAATATTCCAACAGACTTTTAACCGGCTTCTTGCTTTCCGCATGCCCTTAATCCTATCCAGTATGCAGATCACTGCAAAATCTCTCCTGTCTTCTTGCACTGGACATCTAATTCCCTTATTCAGAACCAGGAGTGACTTCACCACCCCTAATACCCACAAATATTTACTGAATTCTTACTACAGATGCTTGAATGTACAGATTCAAAACATCCTCCAGGAGCATATGATACAATTACAGAAATTACATAGGACCCAAAGTTTTAAAAATATAAAACTAATTACAAGTAATGTAAGGTATCAAATTAACAATGCAGATAGCCAGAGCCATAAACATTTTGTGGAAGATGTAATCATAGGATTGCAGTGGTTAGAGGAAAAGGTGATATGAGCAAAGAGGCAGAAGAGGAAATCCTTGTATAGAAAGACTAGTATAAGCAACCATCAGAAACTTTCACGGCATTTTCAGGAAACATGAGGTGCCCGACTGGTGAAGATAGAGGCAAGGATATGCCATGTAGAAAAAAACCAGAATAGTAGGGAGGCAGGAAGTTACCTAATGTATTTGGGAAGATTGACAAATCGTCTCATTACTCTATTAATACGGGACTAGGTATTCTAGTGTGAAGAGTGACAGAAGATAGGGTTGGAAATTTGGATGGGGAATCCAGAGTTCATGAAGAACCATTGAGGACAAATGAGAGGAGCCATCAAAGAGGTATTTCAGAGCCCTGAAAACAAAGACCAAACCCAGCATGCTAACATAATACTGAACATATCACAGGTACTGAATACTTGTGAAGTAATTGATACAGTACCTGTCAATGAAGAAACTGATCCTTAGGGGAAGAGTGAAGTTGGAGGATCATGATAAAAACAGAGGACTACACAGGGAATGCCACTGGAAAAAAAAAAAAAAAAAAAAACACAAAATCTGTGCTGGGTGGGCCTCATTCCTTATTTATATTTACAACCATTTTTCAGGCAGGGTAATGGGAGCAAAAACTTGTGGGCAGGAATATACATAGTCATCACCACCATCATAAAGTTCACAATTTAACAATAATAACAGGAACATTAACTTACATTTATTGAATGCTTGCTGTGCTAAGTGCTCTTTCCTCCAGGCTGAAATGCTAGCTATTAAAATACTGAAATGCTGTCATATCCATTACCAAACAGCTATTACACTGAACTCCCTCAGGAAGCCCCTCACAGCCCCGATCATCTGAGCTCCTCGCCGTATAATCTCCTCTATCTGCTGACCCCAGAAACTAAAAGCATAAAAGGAGGCCTCTAGGACCCCTCTCCAATGTTATTCTGCCTCTTCTGATTAGTCAATGCCCCCATTAAACATTTTGAAAATTACCCTTGTATTCCATGCATTAGCCAACTTAATTCTTATATTCTTGGAGAGGAGGCTGAAGCTCAAAAAGGTAGGAGACTTGACCAAGGTTAAAGCTCATAAGTGACTGAGCATGGGCTCTTTCTGACTCCAGGCTGAGCTCCTAGTCCCCCTAGAAGGGCAGGTTTTACACTGAATACTGCAGGACCTAAGGGTGAATAGACTAGCCTCACTAAGTAAATCAACAGAGGAAATATGATTTCAAGAAACTTCCTGTTTAAATAGGTCAGAGATATTACCAAATTTTGTTAAGAACATCAGTCCACAATCCATACTAAACGCTAAGCCTGCCCGGTGAGCCTGCACTTCTAAAGTTCATGCAGAGGGTAGCATTTCCTTCAGTGGTGACATTTAGAGTGAACTGTTACATCTCCATCTAGCAGAAAAACTCAAATTGTTTTCTTTCATTCTTAAATTTAACTGAGCTCATCCCAGATGCTATAGTTATTAGCCTCTAGCTTCCAAAACAAAAGTAAATGGCAATACCATCTGTTATAGCTGGCTGTGCAAAAAGGTCACCAGCCTCACCCATTGTCTCTTTCCTCCAAGTTAAGAGTTAACAAAACAGAAAGATGTTTATTTAGTAAAAAAAATCTTGAGTTTTTCCTGATGGTAAAAGGAGGGTCAGAAAATAAAACTTAATTTACCTGCCATAATATATGACTAAGAATTTAACCAGGAAGTTAGAAAATGAACAAAAGATTAAGGAAAATAAAGAAATATAGAAAAAAGTAGATATTAAGGCATTCAAAAACCGGACTGATAAATCCAACAGTAGCTACTATAGAGAAAAATATACAGATAGATAAATATGTACACAAATACTCTTTTCATTATTTCAATCGGTTATATGGAAAATGCTCACAGCTCATATGAACATTTCAAAGGACTTCAAAAGGCACTTGAGAAAATGCAACATTCATTCTTGCCTTTTTAGACAGATAAAAATATATGTGCATAGAGAAATACCCAGAAATACATTCAGAAGGATGGTCATCAAAATGTTAACAGTATTTATCACTGGCTGACAGAATTTGGAGCAATTTTTCTTTCTTCTTTATACTTCTACATATTTCTTGAATTGTTTACAATGGGTATTTATCATTTTTATAATCAGAATATAAATTCTAAAGCCATTTTTATTTTTCCAACTGTCCTGAACATGATTTAATGTGAAATATAATAACATGAAAAAAAGCTACATAAAATGTGAAATATATCAGTCATATTTGCTTTGAAACAAAATAAGCGCCACATATTTTGTATTCCAAAGGATAATAAAAAAACAGATCTTGTGAAATTACTTACTATTCTTCTGTCAGCTTATGCCCCAACATATGGGTGGGAGCAGGAGGTAGGGGGCAGGCAGTAGTGTCCCAATAAGAAAATGAGTCTAATAGTATGAGAAAGCCCACCCAGAGGTCAAGCTCACTTCAGAGGCTTGGCTGCTAGAACTCATGGTGTTCCAGGCTAGCACCTAAAACAATGCCTAATTATTACTATTAATTTTATATAAAATAATACTAACAGAAGACTAGTGGATGAACTTGAGGAAGTCTAGTTTTAAATTAACAAGCAGACTTAGGAAAAACACTCAATCTCAACATTTTAAATGTGTCTTTCTAGTCATTAATAGGAAGTGCCTGAGGCAGACATCTGTAAATTTGTATACATAAACCCCTTCTTTATGTGGGATCATGGGAATGGGCACGTGACCCAGATCTGACAAGTTATCACACCCAATACAGAGGTTGATCTAAGAGGTGGGCACATATACAACAGGACTAATCAATACCCCACTGTTGAGACTAGAAACATGGAAACTGGGAGACTTGGATCACAAGCTTTAAGGATTGTATATGCCAGTAGCTGCTGTGCCCATCTTGCCACCACTTTGAGAGCAAGTGCCTCAGAATGAAGCTAAGGGAAACAAGTACAGTTGAGAAATTCAGAGAGACAGAATACCAATTATCTCAATGATATTGTTTTAACACCTAAATCCAGTGCTATCTGTTTCAGTTGTTTCACTCACTTGCAACTGATAATGCTCAATGACTATTAGCCATTAATTTATCAATCCCCAAATGTTTCATTGAATTCAGATTGAGAAGATATCTATATAACACTAAATTCTTCATTATTAGGAGGTAGGAATCATCTCTCTCCATCTATATAGTCTCATCTATATATATAGTCTGGGTCCCTATAGAAATATATGTATTTTGAATAAATGAATGAATAATATAAACACACTAAAAAGAATCCTTAGTCTGTTTGATCAAATATGACAATGTGTTCTTTAATTAAGTCATTAAATTTATAAAAGCATTACTTCCAGATATAGCATAGGTAAAGAAATAAAAAGCTTTGTAAAAGTAATGAGCAGAAGCAATGGAGTAGCTCTCCAGAATCTTGATTTTTCTAGAATTTTCATTTTGAGCCTGTTTTTTTCTTCCTGGGCCTGTTAAGATGCAGCTATGCTTATATTCAAAACATACTGAATTAGAACTAGGCATCTGGGAGAATGATCACAGCATTTGAATCATCTGGGTCTATAGAAATATATGTCTGTTTGTTGAAACAACCTGTGGTAAAACCAGGCCTAGGACACAGATCCAGAGATGGTGTTAGCAGATAATGCAGACAAAACCAAATATGCTGGACCCAGAAATCTGGAGGAGAAAGTCAACACAGTGTCTGGGGTATAAAGCCAAAGAGAAGGGAAGAAAGGTAGAAGATCCCCACTTTAAAGATGTTAGAAGCAGTTTGAATTAACACCAGAGTTGTAGTCAGGTAAGGATTCAGGGTGGGGAAGACATAGGATTAGGATCCAAGGTTCCAATAAAGCCAGAGGAAGCACTCTTAGAAGCAAAGGTTGACCTGGAGGCTTGACAAACTTCTCTGGTCTTACTTCATGCGTTGTGAACTGGCAGTCCTTGGGCTGAATCTGGCCCATAGAAATAATGCGGTTTGGTCTTCACTTTTTTAAAAACTTTTTTAGACTTTTACATTTGAATGTCATGAGCTCTGAATAATACTGGCTGCAGCAGGTACTATTCTAAGCACTTGGCATATTTGAATCCATTAAATTCTCATAAGAACATTTGTTGAGTGCTTACAATAGTGCCAAGCACTATTCCAAGCATTTTATGTGTATTAACTCAGGAAGACTTTTAGCAATTCTATCTCCATATTCCCTATGAGGAAACAGAGGCACAGAGAGTTGAGTAATTTGCCTGTGGTCACACAGTGAGTAAATAGCAGAGCCAGGATTTAAATGTATCGTATTACAAATGGCCAGCAGACATATGAAAAAATGCTCATCCTCATTAGCT
>PVJL010014115.1:0-29348 GCA_004026885.1 Lyroderma lyra | reverse complement strand
TTATGACTAAGGTTAGGGTCTGGTTCATTCTTGAATTAAGTATTGTATTTGGGATAGTATTAATACTGATTCCTGACTCCTTTTCTTTTTGTTTAAGCTACAACATTTTCCTTTCAGATCATTAAAAGTGGTTTTCAACTTTCCAGTTACTTAGAAGAAACAATGGGGCGTGAACTCACATAGTCTATTCAAATACTTATCATAGATCTCACAACCCAGTCTTCTCAGTTTTTCAAAAATAACTTACCTATTCTCAAAGCTATTTACAGTTATCAGATCAGGATTGAGAGGATGATTTACCACAAAATTACCAAACACGAGCACCAGCAGCTTCCTTTCTTCCTCCCTGACCCCAAACGACAATCATCCATGAAATGCTAAATAATGCTCTTGAATCTGTTTTTCCAATTTTCTGCACTTTCCATTCTGTATATTGCTTGTGTAGGAGTATTTCTAAATACTTTAATTCTGAGAAGAATACAAAACACAAATAAAAAAAGAATAGCAAAGGCTTCTATTTAAATATTCTAGAAGGCATTGCATGCACTTACAACACTAGTATATTGAACAGTTATTTGTAAAACATACTCAAAGTGCATTCCGTGCTTGCTCTCCCCACCCTGTGCCACTGCCTTTCCTCATTTAGGAAAACAGTTCAGGACATTGGCATGCGTAGAGTTAAACAAGGGGAGGCCCCTGCTAATTGACCACTCACCAATCTCACAGAACATACAGAGAGACAGTAAAGTGAGTCCAAGGTTACACACCACAAAAACTCCTCGGCAAGAGAACGGCTGCCTGTTTTCCATGTAGTTTGGTCCCAGCCACAAAACCAGTAAGGATAGCAGGGAACAGATAAAAGTACGTACGTCATTGTCCAGAAGAAAGTACCCTTTTACTCTGGTATCTCAGGGGCCTTAGCAATACATTGAAATAGGTACAAAGTGATGCATCAAAATTTTCCATTTGAAAACCTCAGAACCCGAGAGAGAGCAGCAGCTGGGAAAAGCAGTGCGGCGTCAAGAGGAGCGCCATTGGCCACCATAAACCCAATCTGAAGTGGGAGGACTACACTCAGATTGCACACCCACCCTCTGCGATGGAAAGAAGAAAGTCCAGGGACCTATAATAACAACATCGGCTGAACGCGACGTCACAGTAACAGGGCCAGCCAATCGGGGCCACGAAAATGTATCAAGTGCTATGATGTCTTGAGGCCCAAGAGCCAATCACGAGACAATAGAACTGTCGTGACTGTGAGTTCCAGAATGCCATGCAGTGGGGAGCAGAGACACTGGGAGAGGTATAGAGGTAAGATTAGGACTTGTGTTAAGGACGAGATTCTGCTCAGCTTCAGATTTGGTGTTAGCCTTAGAGTTAGCTTTGAGGTTAGAGAATTTGTCTAAATTTTGGTTAGTGTTCAGGATATGTAAAGGTGGGGGTGAGAGGCATGTATACTGTTGTGTTTATGATTAGTGTAGGGATCCATCGTTGAGTTAGGGTATGTGATAGTTTTCAGGTTAGGTTCAGGGCAAGAATTTGGATTAGGTTACAAGAAACTTTGAGGTTATGGTATTAAGAATATTTAAATGAGGGCATTGGGTAGAAGGGCTATTGATAGAGTGAGGTAAAGGTTGAGGGTAGAGTTAGGTTTTCAGTTAGGCATATGGTTTGTGTTAGGGTTTGGGTGAGTTAATGATTAGGGGTAATGATATAGTTAGGCTTAGAGTCACCTTTCAGATTGGGGTTAGGTTTTAAGTTATGGTAGGAGAAGGGTCGGTTTTAGGATGCGGTGAAGATTTCAGTTTATGATTAGGCTTTTAGGATTAGGGTGAGATTTAGCTTGGAGGTCAGAGTTTGCTTTTCCATTAGAGTTGGGGTTAGGTTTCGAGTAAAGCCAGTATGGGTGACTTTCAGGGATCGTGTTATGGGTCGGCTTAAGTTTTCAGTTAGGGCTTGGTTTAGAGTTAGATTTCTGTTGAGAATTATTTCTTGAGTATATTATGAGATTGAGTTACGGTTCAGTTTATATTTAAGCTGAGGGTTCTGTACAAATAAGGTTCGGAGTTGGTGTAGGATTAGGTTTGGGGTTCCGTTTTTATTTAGGCCAGGTTAATGGTTAGGGTTATTTTTTAATGTATTAAATTAATTACGGTGACATTGATTAGTAAAATTATATTTCCAGTGTGCATTTCTATAATACATAATTTATACTCATATATTGCATTGTGTGTTCAGCACCCAGAGACAATTCTTCTTTCCCCCTATATTTGGCCCACCCCTTTCCTCTTCAACCACCTCTCTTTTTCCTTACTTTTTTGTAAACACTAAAGTGTTGTCTGTATGTATGGGTTTTTGGGTTTTTCTTTGTTGCTTTCATTTCTACATCCCAAACCTGAGTGAAGTTCTATGGTTTCCAGCTTTTTCTATTTGATTTATTTCCCTCAGTATGGTAATCTCCAGACCTATCCATGTTGTCCCAAAGGGCAGTATTTCCTCTTTAATTCTGGGTGAGTAGTATTTCACTGAGTATTTGTACCACATCTCCTGCATCCAATCACTTGTTGAAGAACTTGTTGGTTGTTGACATGTCTTCACCACCATAACTTGTACTGCAAGGAACACAGGGGTACCTATATCTCTATGAGTACACGTTTTCAGATTTGGAGGGTGGATTCCCAGAGAAGGGATTGCTTGGTTGTATGGCGTCTTTATTCTTAATAATTTCGTGAACTTCCGTACTGTTTTCCATAGTTGCTGTGTCAATTGACATGCCCACCTGCAGCATATGAGAGTTCTTTTTTCCCACAGCCTCTCCAACACTCGTTATTACTTGTCTTGTGGATCATAGCCTTTCTATTAATAACAGGTGTGAAGTGGTAGTTCATGGCATTTCTCTAATAGCTAGTGCACGTAAACATTTTGTATGTATCTCTTGGGTGTTTGAATAATCTGTCTTCTTGGGGGAAGTGCCTGTTCAAGTCCTCTGCCCCCCTGTATTAATTGGATTGTTTGTTTTTCTGGTGTTGAGTTCTAGGGGTTCTTTATATATTGTAGATTTTAACCCCTTTTCAGTCATTGCTTGCAAAAGTCTTCTCCCACTCTGTCGGTAGACTTTTTGCTTTCTTGATGGTTCTTTTGCTATGCAGAAGCTTTTACGTTGGGTCCAGTCCAATTCATTTCTTTTGACATTTAATCCCCTTGCCTTTGAGGTAGCATTCATAAAACTCTTTCCGAAGCAAGGTCTACAGGTTTTGGTCCTACGCTTTCTTCTATGCAATGTATCACTATTGGTAGTATGTTTAGGTCTTTTGTCCAGATTGAGTTCATTTTGGTATATGGTGAAAACTGTCAGTCTAGTTTCACTCTTTTGCATGTGATTTTCTCTATGCCCCAGCACCATTTATGGTAAATGGTTTTTTTGCTTCATGTTATATTTTTGGCTCTCTCTAAGTAACGATCTCCACATATATATGTGTGATTACTTCTGGGTTTTCAGTTCTTTTTCATTGGCGTGTTCGTGCCTATTTTTCTGCAAATACCATCCTGCTTATATTATTGTCCTTGTGTGTTATAGATTGAAGTCAAAGGGTGTGAAACCTTCACCCTTCTTTTTTTTTTTTCCTTCGGATGCCTGTGGCTACTTGGTGTCTTTTTAGATTCCATAGAAGTCTGTTGATGTTTTTCTTCAAAGTTTTTGAAAAACTGTCATTGGAATTTTGATGGGGATGGCACTAAATCTGTTCATTGCTTTGTGTAACATGACCATTTTAAAGAGCTTCACTCATCCCATTAATGAACATATAATCTCTGCATTTCTTTGTGCCATCTTCAATTTCTTTTAACATCTTGTGTTTGTCAAAGTATAAGTCCCTCAGCCCCTGTGTTAAGTTTCTTCTCAGCATTGAGTTTAGCGTTAAAATACAAATTAGGGTTACTTTTGGAATGAGCTTTAGGATTATTGCTCTTCTTAAGTTGTTGGTATCAGGTAGAGTTAGAGTTATAATTAGGGATAGGTTTAGTGTTAACTTGATCATTAGAATTAGGGTTAACATTAGGGTGATATTGACTTTTGAAGTTCGGCTTTCACTTTCAGTTACTCTTATGATTAGTGTAAGGGTTAGGTCTAGATTTTGATTTTCGGGAAGGCACTGGTTATGTAAAGGGTAGATTTAGGGTATGCGTTTTGTTTCTGATGAGGTTAGAAACCACGTTAGGTTCAGGTAACTAGATATAGTTAGCATTAGTTTTAAGGTTAGTGTTAGTGTTAGAGTTAGGTTTGAGGTTATTTATTTAGATTCTAATTAAAAGTGGTGTAGGTTTCAGACTAAGATAAGGGCCGTAGGTAAGCCTAAGTTTAGCTTTAGGTAGACATTATGTTTTAGATTTTGAGTTAGGCTAAGAGTTAAAGATAAGGTTAGGTTTGATTTTATTATTAGGGTTAGAGGTAGAAGAAAAAGTCAGATTGTGTTTAAGGTTAGATTTTGTTGTTAAGTTAAGGTTTTTTTGTTATGTTCATGGTTCAATTGTGAGACAGGTAAGAAAGAGTGTGTTAGGGTAAGCTTTGAGGCAGGGATTGTCTCTAAATTGGGGATGAAGTTAGGGTTAGAGTAAGTGCTGGATTTAGGGTTAGGTTTACAGTTAGTTTAAGGGTTAAGTATTAAGTTAAGTTTATGTTTTGGTTTTGAGTTTGGTGTGAGAGTGGGGTTAGATTTGTATTTCCATTTATGGGCCGGATTACACATAGGATTAAGTTTTGTGTAAGCTTCAAGTTAGGGTAAGTGTTAGAACGAGTTTGGGTTCAGAATTGTTTTAGTGGTGATGGTTAGGGTTAGTGTGGGATTCGAATTAACTGTGAGATTAGGATGTAACTTTAAAATGAAATTTTAATGACTTACGTTTAGTTTTGAGGTTAGGTTTTAGTTAAGTAGAAGGATAGTGTTAGATTCATTTTACAGTCTAGGTTTAGGGTTAAGGCTGAGTTTTTGATTAGTGGTATGGACAGGATTCTGGTTATGTTTACATTTAAGGAAAGGGCTAAGGTTTGGGTAGAGTGTTCAATTCAAGTTAAGTTTAGTGTTAAGGTTAGTCTTACCTTTTTGTTATGGTTTCCATTTAAATTTTGATTAGGTTTAGTCTTTTTTATAGGTTATATGCTGGGGTTAGGGTTGGTGTACGATTTAGTGAAGGGGTAGAATGAGGGTTAGAGAGAGGTTTGAAGTGCGATTTTGGGTTAAAATTAGTTTTAAGTTTTCGGTGTATGTTAATGTTTAGGACTCCAGTTAGGCTTAGGTTTAGGGTAAGGTTGAAGTTATCAGTTAGGATTGTGAATAGAGAAAAGGTTAGCTGTGAGGTTAAGTTTAAGATCAGGTGCTGGTTAGGGTGAGGGCCAAGATGATGTTGACGCCCAGGGTTAGCTTTGGGGTTAGGCTTAGGGATTTTGGTTATGTTCATGGTTCATGGTCCAAGTAGATTTAGTTTTAGGTTTAGGTTTAGGGTTTGCTTTGAGTCAAGGGTTTGGGTGTAAATTGGGATTGAGTTCATGGTTAAGTTTAGGGAACAGGCCAAGTTTAGGTTTAGACTAGGGCTAGGAATGAGGTTAAGTTTTCATTATGAGTTCAATTGAAATTCAGGGTTAGATTTTGTTTTAGGGTTCACTTATGAGTAAGTTTAGGTTTAGGTTCATCCTTGAGATAGGTATTGTGTTTGGGATAGTTTTAATACCGATTCATTTTTTTTTTTTCTTTTGTGCCACCACATTTGTGCCATCATCAAAAGAGGTTTTCAACTTTCATTTACCTAGAAGAAGCAATGGGGCCTAAACTCACATAGTCTATTCAAATGCTCCTCATAGATCTCACTACTCAGTCTTCTCTCAAGTTTTCAAAAATAATGTCTCAAATCTCAAAGCTATTTAGAGTTATCAGATCAGGATTGAGAGGATGACTTCCCACGAAAATACGAAACACAAGTACCAGCCACTTCCTTCCTTCCTCCCAGACCCCAAATGATAATCACCTATGAAATGCTTAAATATGCGAATGAATCTGTTTTTCCCATTATCTCCACTTTCCTTTCTGTATTTTAGTTGTGTAAGAGTATTTCTGAAATACTTTAATTCTGAGTAGAATCCAAAATATAAATTAAAGAAAATAGCAGAGGTTTCTATTTTAAATATTCTAGAAGGCATGCATGCACATACACTCTAGTATTTTGAACAGTCAATTGTAAAATATACTCAAAGTGCATTCTGGGCTTGATGTCCCCAACCCCTGCCACCTCCCTTCTTCATTTAGGAAAAGAGTTCAGGACAATGGTGTGAGTACAGTTAAAGAAGGGGATGCCCCTGCTAATTGAACGCTCACCTATCTCACAAAACATACAGAGACACAGTAAGTTGAGTTCAAGGTTATACATGACTAAAATTCCTCGGCAAAAGAACGGCTGCCTGTTCTTCATATATTTGGTCCCAGCCACACAAACCCTAACTATACGGTAAAACAGATAAAAGTAAGTACGTAATTGTCCAGAAGAAACTACCCTTTCACTCTGGTTTATCCGGGGCCTAGCAAAGCCTTGAAATAGGTATGAAGTGATGCTTCAAAATTTTCCATTTGAAAACCACAGAACCCGGGAGAGAGGAGCAGCTTGGCGAAGTGGTTCTGTGCCAACAGAAGCACCCGTGGCCCACCGGAGCCTAGGCTGATGCGGGAGGACAGCATTTTCAGTGCGCACCCAACCTCCGCGATGGAAAGCAGAAGGCGCCAGGGACCTATAAAGAGAACATGGGCTGACCAAGACGTCACAGTGTCAGAGCCAGCCAATTGGGGCCCCAAGGCTGTATCAAGTGCTATGATGTCTTGCAGTCCCAGAGCCAATCACGAGACTATAGAACTGTCTTGATTGTGAGTTCCAGAATGCGATGCAGTGGGGAGCGGTGACCGTGGGAGAGGTACAGTGACAAGTTTAGGACTTGTGTTAAGGACGAGATTCTGCTCAGCTTCAGCTTTGGTGTTAGCCTTAGAGTTAGCTTTGAGGTTAGAGATTTTGTCTAAATCGTGGTTAGTGTTCAGTATATGTAAAGGTGGGGGTGAGAGGTATGTGTACTCTTGTGGTTATGATTAGTGTAAGGATCCATCTTTGAGTTAGGCTATGTGGTGATCTTCAGGGCTAGAGATTGTTTGGGTTAGAAGAAGGTATGAGGTTATGGTATTACGAATATTTAAATGAGGGCCCTGGGTAGGACTATTGATAGAGTGAGATAAAATTGAGTGTAGAGTTAGGGTTTTAGTTAGGCATATGTTTTGCATTAGGGTTTGGGTGATTTAATGATAAGGAGTAGTGATATACTCAGGCTTACAGTTAATTTTGAGTTTGGGGTAAGGTTTTAAGTTAGGGTAGGAGAAGGGCCGGTTTCAGGATGCAGTGAAGATTTCAGTTTAGGATTAGGTTTTTAGGATTAGGGTTAGATTTAGCTTGGAGGTCAGGGTGTGGTTTTCCATTAGAATTGGGGTTGGGTTTCGAGTAAAAGCCAGTATGGGTTTCTTTCAGGTATAGTGTTATGGGTAGGCTTAGGTTTTCAATTAGGGCTTGGTTTAGCGTTAGATTTTGGTTTGGGATTATTTCTAGAGTATATTATGAGATTTAGAGTTAGGTTTCAGTTTATAGTTAAGCTGAGGGTTCTGTTTTAAATTAGTTTTGGAGTTGGTGTAGGATTAGTTTTGGGGTTCCGTTGTAATTTAGGTCAGGTTTCTGGTTAGGGTTATTTATTTTTGTATTGAATTAATTAAGGTGACATTGATTAGTAAAATTAAATTTCCACGGTGCATTTCTATAATACATAATTTATATTCATATATTGCATTCTGCATTCAGCACCCAGAGTCACTTCTTCCTTCCCCCTATATTTGACCCACCACTTTCCTCTTCTAACCCCTCTCTTTTTCCTTACTTTCTTGTAACCACTAAAGTGTTGTCTGTGTGTATGAGTTTTCAATTTTTCTTAGTTGCTTTGATTTCTACATCCCAAATATGAGTGAAGTTCTGTGGTTCCCAGCTTTTTCTATTTGATTTATTTCCCTTAGCATCGTAATCTCCAGACCCATCCATGTTTTCACAAACAGCAGTATTTCATCTTTACTTCTGCGGGAGTATTGTTTCACTGGGTATTTGTACCGCATCACCTGCATCCAATCACTTGTTGAAGAACAGGTTGGTTGTTGACATGTCTTGACCACCTTAACTTGTACTGCAAGGAACAGAGGGGTACCTATACCTCTATGAGTTCATGTTTTCAGATTTGGAGTGTGGATACCCAGAGAAGGGATTGCTTGGTTGTATGGTATCATTATTCTTAATATTTTGTGGAACCTCCGTACTGTTTTCCATAGTTGCTGTGTCAATTGACATGCCCACCGGCAGCATATGAGAGTTCTTTATTCCCACAGCCTCTCCCACACTCATTATTGCTTGTCTTGTGCATCCTAGCCTTTCTATTAGTAACAGGTATGAAATAGCAGTTCATGGCTTTTCTCTAATAGGTAATGTACTTAAACGTTTTGTATGTATCTCTTGGGTGTTTGAATAATCTGTCTTCTTGGGGTAAGTGTCTGTTCAAGTCCTCTGCCCATGTGTTAATCGGATTGTTTGTTTGTCTGGTGTTGAGTTCTAGAAGTTCTTTATATAGTTTAGATTTTAAACCTTTTCAGACCTTGCTTGCAAATGTTTTCTCCCACTCTGTCAGTAGCCTCTTTGCTTTCTTGATGGTTTCTTTAGCTTTGCAGAAGCTTTTATGTTTGTTCCAGCCCCATTCATTTCTTTTGACTTTTACTTCCCTTGCCTTTGAGGTAACATTCATAAAGCTCTTTCTGAAGCAAAGTCTATAGGTTTGGGACCTACGAATTCTTCTATGCAATTTATCATTATTGGTAGTATGTTTAGGTCTTTGGTCCAGATTGAGTTAATTTTGATTTATGGTGAAAACTCTCAGTCTAATTTCACTCTTTTGCATGTGATTTTCTCTATGCCCCAACACCATTTATGGAAAATGGTTTCTTTGCTTCATGTTTTATTTTTGGCTTTCCCTAAAAATCGATCTCCACACATATATATGTGTGTAATTACTTCTGGGTTTTCAGTTCTTTTTCATTGGTGTGTGGGTGCCTATTTTTCTGCAAATATCATGCTACTTATATTACTGTCATTTTGTGTTATAGATTGAAGTCAAAGAGAGGGAACCTTTCACCATCATTTTTTGTTCCTTCGGATGCCTGTGGCTACTTGGGGTCTTTTTAGATTCCATTCAAATCTGTTGATGTTTTTCTTCAAATTTTTTGAAAAACTGTCATTGGAATTGGGATGGGGATGGCAATAAATCTGTTCATTGCTTTTGTAATATGACCATTTTAATGAGGTTCATTCGTCCCAATCATGAACATAAAATCTCTGCATTTCTTTGTGCCTCCTTCAATTTCTTTTAACGTCTTGTGTTGTTCAAAGTATAAGTCCCTCAGCCCCTGTGTTAAGTTTCTTCTCAGCATTGAGGTTAGGGTTAAAATACAAATTAAATTTTGTGTTGGAATGAGCTTTAGGGTTATTGCTCTTTTTAGGTTGTTGGTATCAGTTACAGTCAGAGTTATAATAAAGTTTAGGTTTAGTGTTAAGTTGATCATTAGAATTAGGGTTAAGATTAGTGTGATATTGACTTTAGAAGTTCGGGTTTCACTTTCAATTACTGTTATGGTTAGGGTTAGGGTTAGGTCTAGAATTTGGTTTAAGGGAAGGCACTGGTTATGTAACGGGTAGATTTAGGGTATGTGATTATTTTCTGATGAGGTTAAAAACCACGTTAGGTTCAGGTAACTAGCTATGGTTAGCATTCGGTTTACGGTTAGGGTTAGTGATAGAGTTAGGTTTGAGGTTATTTATTTAGTTTTTAATTAAAAGTGGTGTAGGTTTCAGACTTAGATAAGGGCTGTATGTAAGCCTAGGTTAACTTTAGGTAGACATTATGGTTTAGATTTTGAGTTAGGCTAAGGGTTAAAGATAAGGTTAGGTTTGATTTTATTATTAGGGTTAGAGGTAGAACAAAAGGTCCGATTGTGTTTAAGGTTAGATTTTGTGCTTAAGTTAAGCTTTTTTTGTTATATTCATGGTTCAATTGAGACACAGGAAAGAAGGAGTGTGTTTGGGTAAGCTTTGAGGCAGGGATTGGCTCTAAATTTTGGATGAAGTTAGGGTTAGAGTAAGGGCTGCGTTTAGGGTTAGGTTTACCGGTATGTTAAGGGTTGTGTTTTAAGTTAAGTTTAAGGTTAGGTTTTGAGTTTGGTATGAGAGTGGGGTTAGGTTTCTGTTTCCATTTAGGGGCCGGATTACACTTAGGATTAAGTTTTGAGTAAGCTTCAAGTTAGGGTAAGTGTTAGAATGAGTTTGGGTTCAGAATTGATTTACTGGTGATGGTTAGGGTTAGTGTAGGATTCAAATTAACTGTGAGATTAGGATGTAACTTTAAAATGAAATTTTAATGACTTAGGTTTTGGTTTGAGGTAGGTTTTTAATTAAGTATAAGGATAGTGTTAGGTTCATTTTACAGTCTAGTTTTAGGGTTAAGGCTGAGTTTATGATTAGTGGTATTTATAGGGTTCTCGTTATGTTTACATTTAAGGAAAGGGCTAAGGTTTGGGTAGAGTTTGCGATTGAAGTTAAGGTTAGTGTTAAGGTTAGTCTTACCTTTTTGTTATGGTTTGCACTTAAATTGGGATTCGGTTTAGGGTTCTTTGTAGGTTATATGCTGGTGTTATGGTTGGTGTACAATTTAGTGAAGGGGTAGGATGAGGGTTAGAGACAGGTTTGAAGTTCGATTTTGGGTTAAAATTAGTTTTAAGTTTTAGGTGTATGTTTAGGTTTAGTACTCCAGTTCGGCTTAGGTGTAGGGTAAGGGTGAACTTTTCAGTTAGGATTGTGATTAGAGATAAGGTTAGTTGTGAGGTTAAGTTTACAATCAAGTGCTGGTTTGGGTGAGGGCCAACATGATGTTGACGCCTAGGGTTAGGTTTCGCGTTACACTTAGGGATTTTGGTTATGTTCATTGTTCCTGATCCAAGTAGATTTACTTTGAGGTTTAGGTTTAGGGTTTGTTTTGAGTAAAGGATTTGGGTTTAAATTGGGATTGAGTTCATGTTTAAGTTTAGGGAGGAGGCGAGGTTTAGGGTTAGGCTTAGGGCTAGGAATAAAGTCAAGTTTCCATAATGAGTTCCATTGGAAGTTAGGGTTAGGTCTGGGTTTAGGGTTCACTGATGACTAAGTTTAGGGTCAGGTTCGTGCTTGAGTTAGGTATTGTGTTTGGGATAGCTTTAATACCGATTCATTTTTTTTTTTAATTTGTGCCACCACATTGGCCTTTGAGATCATCAAAAGTGGTTTTCAACTTTCCATTTACCTAGAAGACGCAATGGGGCCTGAACTCACATAGTCTATTCAAATACTCAGCATAGATATCACTACTCAGTCTTCTCTTAGGTTTTCAAAAATAACTTCTCAAATCTCAAAGCTATATACAGTTATCAGATCAGGATTGAGAGGCTGACCCCCCATGAAAATAAAAAACACAAGTACCAGCCACTTCCTTCCTTCCTCCCACACCCCAAACGACAAACACCTATGAAATGCTTAATAATGCGAATGAATCTGTTTTACCCATTATCTCCACTTTCCTTTCTGTATTTTAGTTGTGTAAGAGTATTTCTGAAATACTTACTTTAATTCTGAGTAGAATTCAAAACATAAATTAAAAAAAATAGCAGAGGCTTCTATTTTAAATATTCTAAAAGGCATGCATGCACATACACTCTAGTATTTTGAAGAGTCAATTGTAAAACATACTCAAAGTGCATTCTGGGCTTGCTGTCCCCACCCACTGCTGCCTCCCTTCTTCATTTAGGAAAACAGTTCAGGACAGTGGTGTGAGTACAGTTAAAGAAGGGGATGCCCCTGCTAATTGAACGCTCACCTATCTAACAGAACATACAGAGAGACAGTAAGGTGAGTTCAAGGTTATACACGACTAAAATTCCTCGGCAAGAGAACAGCTGCCTATTCTTCATATATTTTGGTCCCAGCCACACAACCACTAAGTATAGGGTAAAACAGATCAAAGTCTGTACGTAATTTTCCAGAAGAAACCACCCTTTTACTCTGGTTTATCGGGAGCCTAGCAATGCCTTGAAATTGGTATGAAATGATGCTTCAAAATTTTCCATTTGAAAACCTCAGAACCCGGGAGAGAGCAGGAGCTTGGAGCAGCGGTTTGGTGCCAACAGGAGCGCCCTTGGCCCACCAGATTCCAGGCTGATGAGGGCAGATAGCACTTGCAGGGCACACCCACCCTCCGTGATGGGAAGAAGAAAGCACCAGGGACCTATAATCGAAGTCACAGTTGCAGGGCCAGCCAATCGGGGCCCTGAGGCTGTATCAAGCACTATGATGTCTTGTGGTCCCAGAGCCAACCACAAGACAATAGAACTGTCATGATTGTGAGTTCCATAATGAGATGCAGTGGGGAGCAGTGAACCTGGGAGAGGTATAGAGGTAAGTTTAGGACTTGTGTTAAGGATGAGATTCTGCGCAGCTTCAGCTTTGGTGTTAGCCTTAGAGTTAGCTTTGAGGTTAGAGATTTTTTTAAAATTGTGGTTAATGTTCAGGATATGTAAAGGTGGGGGTGAGAGCTATGTTTACTGTTGTGGATATGATTAGTGTAAGGATCCATCTTCGAGTTAGGCTATGTGTTAGGTTTCAGGTTAGGTTCAGGGCTAGAATTTGGATTGGTTTAGAAGAAGCTTTGAGGTTATGGTATTAAGAATATTTAAGTAAGGGCTCTGGGTAGAAGGCCTATTGATAGAGTGAGGTAAAGTTTCAGGTTAGTGTTCGGTTCTCCGTTAGGTATATCCTTTGGGTTAGGGTTTGGGTGAGTAAATGATTAGGGGTAGTGATATAGTTAGGCTTAGAGTTACCTTTGAGGTTGGAGTTAGGTTATAAGTTAGGGTAGGAGAAGGGTCGGTTTTATGATGCCGTGCAAATTTCAGTGTATGATTAGGTTTTTAGGATTAGTGTGAGATTAAGCTTGGAGGTCAGTGTTGGGTTTTCCATTAGAGTTGGGGTTGTGTTCGGAGTAAAAGCAGGTACGTGTTACTTTCAGGGATAGTGTTATAGAAAGGCTCAGGTTTTCAATTAGGACTCGGTTAAGCGTTAGATTTCGGTTTAGGATTATTTCTTGGGTATATTATGAGATTTAGAGTTAGAGTTCAGTTTATAGTAAAGCTGAGGGTTCTGTTTTAAATTAGGTTTGGAGTTGGTGAAGGATTAGGTTTGGGGTTTCGTTGTTATTTATGCCAGGTTTATATTTAGGGTTATTTATTTATGTATTAAATTAATTACTGTGACATTAATTAGTAACATTACATTTCCAGTGTGCATTTCTATAACACATGATTCATATTCATATATTGCATTATGCATTCAGCACAGAGAGTCAGTTCTTCCTTCCCCCTCTATTTGACCCACCCCTTTCCTCTTTTACCACCTCTCTTTTTCCTTACGTTCTTGTAACCACTAAAGTGATGTCTGTATTTATGAGTTTTTGGATTTTTCTTTGTTACTTTCATTTTTACATCCCAAATATGAGTGAAGTTCTATGGTTCCGAGCTTTTTCTATTTGATTTATTTCCCTTAGCATGGTAATCTCCAGACCCATCCATGTTGTTACTAATGGCAGTATTTCATCCTTACTTCTGGGCGAGTAGTGTTTCACTGCGTATTTGTACCACATCTCCTGCATCCAATCACTAGTTGAAGAACATGTTGGTTGTTGACATGTCTTTACCACCATAACTTGTACTGCAAGGAACACAGTGGTACCTGTATCTCTATGAGTACATGTTTTCAGATTTGGAGGGTGGATACCCAGAGAAAGGATTGCTTGGTAGTATGGCGTCTTTATTCTTCATATTTTGGGGAATGTTTGTATTGTTTTCCATAGTTGCTGTCAATTGACATGCCCACCTGCAGCACATGAGAGTTCTTTATTTCCATAGCCTCTCCAACACTCGTTATTACTTGTCTTGTTGATCATAGCCTTTCTATTAGTAACAGGTGTGAAGTGGCAGTTCATGGCATTTCTCTAATAGTTAGTGTACTTAAACATTTTTTATGTATCTCGGGTGTTTGAATAATCTGTCTTCTTGGAGGAAGTGTCTGTTCAAGTCCTCTGCCCATGTGTTAATTGGATTGTTTGATTGTCTGGTGTTGAGATCTAGGAGTTATTTATATAGATTACATTTTAACCCCTTTTCAGTCATTGCTTGCAAATGTCTTCTCCCACTCTGTCGGTAGCCTCTTTGCTTTATTGATGGTTTCCTTGGCTGTGCAGAAGCTTTTACGTTTGGTACAGTCCCATTCCTTTCTTTTGACTTTTACTTACCTTGCCTTTGAGGTAACATTCATAAAACTCTTTCTGAAGCAAGGTCTACAGGTTTGGGTCCTACGCTTTCTTCTATGCAATTTATCATTATTGGTAGTATGTTTAGGTTTTTGGTCCAGATGGAGTTAATTTTGGTATATGGTGAGAGCTGTCAGTCCAGTTTCATTCTTTTGCATGTGATTTTCTCTATGCGCCAGCACCATTTATGAAAAGTGGGTTTCTGTGCTTCATATTGTATTTTTGGCTTTCCGTAAAAAAACAATCCCCACATATATATGTGGGATTAGATCTGGGTTTTCAGTTCTTCATTTTTGTGTGTATGCCTATTTTTCTGCAAATACCATACTGCTTCTATTATTGTCATTGTGTGTAATAGATTGAAGTCAAAGTGTGTGAAACCTTCACCCTTATTTTTTTTCCCTTCGGATGCCTGTGGCTATTTGGGGTTTTTTCAGATTCCATACAAATCTGCTGATGTTTCTTCAACTTTTTTGAGAAACTGTCATTTGAATTTTAATGGGGATAGCAATAAATCTGTTCATTGCTTTGTGTAACATGGCCTTTTTAATGAGGTGCATTCGTCCCATTAATGAACATAAAATCTCTGCATTTCTTTGTGCCTTCTTTAAATTCTTTTTTTTTATATCAGCCTATATTTATTTATTTATTTATTTATTTATTTATTTATTTATTTCAATTCCTTTTTATTGTTAGACTTATTGGGTTGAGATATGTTAGGAATGGTTACATAGGTTTCAGGCATACAATTCTACAGTGCGGTGTCAACTTGATGTATAAACATTTCACCACCTAATGTGACTTCTCTTTCCATCACCTTCTATTTAGCTTCGCCCCCACCTCTCCCACCCCGTCCCCTTTCTCCCCTACTTAACCCACTCGTCCCTAAGTAAACATTAAACTATTGATTGTGTCCATGGGTTATTTGTTTGTTCGCTTGTTTTTTTCTTTGCTTTCAGTTTTATATTCCGCATGTGCGTGAAGTGATACAGTTCTTACATTTTCCTGTCTGGCTTATTTCACTAAGCATGATGATCTCCTGGTCCATCCATTTTGTTGCAAATTGCAATATTTCACCTTTTCCTATAGCTGAGTAATATTCCATCAAAAGTTAACTAAAAATGGATTAAAGACGTACATATAAGACCTGCAACCATAAACTGTATAGAGGAAGACATTGGTACTAAACTTATAGACCTAGGACTCAAGGAAGATTTCAAGAACCTGTACTCAAAGGCAAGGGAATTATAAGCAAAAATAAATGAATGGGACTATATCAAACTAAAAAGCTTCTGCACAGCAAAAGAAACCTTCAATTTCATTTAACATCTTGTATTTGTCAGAGTATACGTCCCTCAGCCCCTGTGTTAAGTTTCTTCTCAGCATTGAGTTTAGGGTTAAAATTCTAATTAGGGTTTGTGTTGGACTGAGCTTTAGTGTTATTGCTATTTTTAGGTCGGTGGTATCAGTTAGAGTCAGAGTTATTATTAAGGTTAGGCATAGCGTTCAGTTGATCATTAGAATTAGGGTTAAGATTAGGGTTATATTGACTTTTGAAGTTCTGGTTTCACTTTCAATTACTCTTATGATTAGGGTTAGGGTTAGGTCTAGAATTTGGTTTAAGGGAAGGCACGGGTTATGTAATGGGTATATTTAGGGTATGTGTTTAGTTTCTGATGAGGTTAGAAACCATGTTAGGTTCAGGTAACTAGCTATGGTTAGCATTAGGTTTAGGGTTAGGGTTAGGATTAGAGTTAGGTTTGATGTGAATTTTTTTAGTTTTTAATTAAAGGTGGTGCAGGTTTAAGAGTAAGATAAGGGCTGTAGGTAAACCTAAGTTTAGCTTTAGGTAATAGTTATGGTTTAGATTTTGAGTTAGGCTAAGGGTTAAAGATAAAGTTAGGTTTGATTTAATTATTAGGGTTAGCAGTAGAACAAAAGGTCCCATTGTGTTTAAGGTTAGATTTTGTCCTTACGTTTAGGTTTTTTTGTTATATTCATGGTTTAATTGAGAGGTAAGAAGTAGTGTTTTAGGGTAAGCTTTGAGGCAGGGATTGGCTCTAAATTGGGGATAAAGTTAGGGTTAGTGTAAGGGCTGGGGTTAGGTTTAGGTTAAAGTTATGTTAAGTGTTATGCTTTAAGTTAAGTTTAAAGTTAGGTTTTGAGTTTGGTATGAGAGTGGGGTTAGGTTTGTGTTTCCATTTGGGGGCAGGATTACACTTAGGATTAAGTTTTGAGTAAACTTCAAGTTAGGGTAAGTGTTAGAATGAGTTTAGGTTCAGAATTGATTTTGTGATGATGGTTAGTGTTAGCGTAGGATTAGAATCAATTGTGAGAGTAGGATGAAAATTAAAATTGAAATTTTAATGACTTAGGATTAGGTTTGAGGTTAGGTTTTTACTTAAATATAATGATAGGGTTAGGTTAGTTTTACACTCTAGGTTTAGGGATAAGGCTGATTTTATGATTAATGTTATGGATAGTTTTGTGGTTATTTTTACATTTAAGAAAAGGGCTAAGGTTTGGGTTGAGTTTGAGATTAAAGTTAAGGTTAGTGTTAAGGTTAGACTTACCATTTTGTTATGGTTTACTTTTAAAATGGAATTAGGTTTAGTGTTGTTTGTATGTTATATGCTGGGTTTATGGTTGGTGCACAATTTAGTGAAGGGGTAGGATGAGGGTTAGAGTGAGGTTTGAAGTTCGATTTTGGGTTAAAATTAGTATTAAATCTTAGGTGTATGTTTAGTTTTAGGACTCCAGTTAGGCTTAGGTTTAGGGTAAGTGTGAACTTTTCAGTTATGATTGTGATTAGAGATAAGGTTAGTTGTGAGGTTACGTTTACCATCAGGTGCTGGTTAGGGTGATGGCCAAGATGATGTTGACACCCAGGGTTAAGTTTGGGGTTACGCTTAGGGATTTTGGTTATGTTCATTGTTCATGTTCCAAGTATATTTAGGTTTAGGTTTAGGGTTTTCTTTGAGTCGAGGGTTTGGTTGTATATTGGAATTGAGTTCATGGTTAAGGTTAGGGAACAGGCCAGGTTTAGAGTTAGACTTAGGGCTAGGAATAAGTTTAAGATTCCATTATGAGTTCCATTGAAAGTTAGGGTTAGGTTTGTGTTTAGGGTTCACTTTTGAGTAAGTTTAATTTAGATTCGTCCGTGAGTTAGGTATTGTGTTTGGGATAATTTTAATAATGATTCCTTTCGTTGTTTTCTTTTTTTTTTTAATTCTTGCCACCACATTGGCCTTTGAGATCATCAAGAGTGGTTTTCAATATTCCATTTACCTAGAAGAAGCAATGGGGCCTGAACTCACATAGTCTATTCAAATGCTCATCATAGATCTCACTACTCAGTCTTCTCTCAGGTTTTCAAAAATAACTCCTCAAATCTCAAAGCTATTTACAGTGATCAGATCAGGATTCAGAGGATGACTTCCCACAAAAATACCAAACAGAAGTACCAGCCACTTCCTTCCTTCCTCCCCGAACTCAAAAGACAATCACCTATGAAATGCTTAACATTTCATTTAGGGCTCGTTTTAGTGTTAGATTTCGGTTTAGGATTATTTCTTGAGTATATTATGAGATTTAGAGTTAGAGTTTAGTTTATAGGAAAGCTGAGGGTTCTTTTTTAAATTAAGTTTGGAGATTGTGTAGAATTAGGTTTAAGGTTTCGTTGTTATTTAGGCCAGGTTTATGGTTACAGTTATTTATTTATGTATTAAATTAATTACGGTAACATTGATTAGTAACATTACATTTCCAGTGTGCATTTCTATAACACATAATTGATATTCATATATTGCATTGTGCGTTCAGCACTCAGAGTCAGTGCTTCCTTCCCCCTATATTTGACCCAACCCTTTCCTTTTCCACCACCTCTCTTTTTTCTTACTTTCTTGTATCCACTAAAGTGTTGTCTGTATTTATGAGTTTTTGGATTTTTCTTTGTTGCTTTCATTCTTACATCCCAAATATGAGTGAAGTCCCATGGTTCCGAGTTTTTTCTATTTGATTTATTTTCCTTAGCATGGTAATCTCCAAACCCATCCATGTTGTCACAAATGACAGTATTTCATCTTTACTTCTGGACGAGTAGTGTTTCACTGGGTAATTGTGCCACATCTCCTTCATCCAATCACTTGATGAAGAACATGTTGGTTGTTGACATGTCTTTACCACCATAACTTGTACTGCAAGGAACACAGGGGTACCTATATCTCTATAAGTACATGTTTTCAGATTTGGAGGGTGGATACCCAGAGAAGGGATTGCTTGGTTGTATGGTATCTTTATTCTAAACATTATGGGGAACCTCTGTACTGTTTTCCACAGTTGCTGTCAATTGACATGCCCAACTGCAGCATATAACAATTCTTTATTCCCACAGCCTCTCAAACACTCGTTATTACTTGTCTTGTGGATCATAGCCTTTCTATTAATAACAGGTGTGAAGTGGTAGTTTATAGCATTTCTGTAATAGCTAGTGTACTTGAACATTTTGTATGTATCTCTTGTGTGTTTGAATAATCTGTCTTCTTGGGGGAAATGTCTGTTCAAGTCCTCTGCCCATGTGTTAATCGGATTGTTTATTTGTCTGGTGTTGAGTACTGGGAGTTCTTTATATAGTTTAGTTTTTAACCCCTTTTCAGTCATTGCTTGCAAATGTCTTCTCCCACTCTGTCGGTAGCCTTTTTGCTTTCTTGATGGTTCCTTTGGCTGTGCAGAAGTTTTTACGTGTGGTACAGTCCCATCCATTTCTTTTGACTTTTACTTTCCTTGCCTTTGAGGTAACAATCATAAAACTCTTTCTGAAGCAAAGTCTACAGGTTTGGGACCTACACTTTCTTCTATGAAATTTGTCATTATTGGTAGTATGTTTAGGTCTGTGGTCCAGATGGAGTTAATTTTGGTATATTTTGAAAACTGTCAGTCTAGTTTCATTCTTTTGCATGTGATTTTCTTTATGCCCCAGTACCATTTATGGAAAATGGTTTCTTTGCTTTATGTTATATTTTTGGTTGTCCGTAAAAAACAATCTCCACATATATATGTGGGATTACTTCTGGGATTGCTTTTCTTCTTCATTGGTGTGTGTGTTCCTATTTTTCTGCAAATACCCTGCTGCTTATATTATTTTCATTGTGTGTTATAGATTGAAGTCAAAAGTGTGAAACCTTCACCCTTATTTTTTTTTCCTTCGGATGCCTGTGGCTATTTGGGGTCTTTTTAGATTCCATACAAATCTGTTGATCTTTTTCTTCAAATTTTTTGCAAAACTGTCATTGGAATTTTGATGGGGATGGCATTAAATCTGTTCATTGCTTTGTGTCACATGACCATTTTAATGAGGATCATTTGTCCCATTTATGAACATAAAATCTCTGCATTTCTTTTTGCATTCTTCAATTTTTTTTTATATCAGCGTATATTTATTTATTTATTTATTTATTTTTTCAATTCATTTTTATTGTTAGACTTATTGGGGTGACATCTGTTAGCAAGAATTACATAGGTTTCAGGAATACAATTCTACTTGATGTAGGATCACCTCACCACCTAATGTGACTGCTCTATCCATCACCTTATATTTAGCTTTGTCCCCTCCTCTCCAAATCCCTCCCCTTTCTCCCCTCCCTAACCCACTCATACCCAAATAAATATTAAATTATTGATTGTGTCTATGTGTTATTTGTTTGTTCATTTCTTTCTTTCAGGTTTATATTCCGCTTATGAGTGAAGTCATACAGTTCTTCGATTATTCTGTCTGGATTATTTCATTAAGCATGATAATCTCCAGGTCCATCAATGTTTTGCAAATGGCAATATTTCATCTTTTCTTATAGCTGAGAAATATTCCTTCAAAAATTAACTCAGAATGGATTAAAGACCTTCATATAAGTCCTTCAAAAATAAACTGTACAGAAGCAGACTTTGGTACTAAACTTATAGACGTAGCTGTTATCAGAATTCTCAGCAGAAACTCTATAAGCCAGGAGAGAGTGGAACCCAATATTCAAAAATTTAATAGAGAGAAACTTCCAGCCAAGAATAAATTATCCAGCAAAATTATCTTTCAGATATGAAGGTGGAATAAAGACCTTCTCAGACAAACAGAAGCTCAGGAAATTTGCCAGCACGAGGCCAGAACTCCAAGAAATACTGAAGGAAGCTCTTCAACCTGAAACAAAACATCAGGAAAAATGGAACAAAGCTGGGGCAACAAGAAAGAAAAAAAAAATAAACAAACAAACAAAAACAAAGAAAGAAATAATTAATACCCACAGAAAATCCTCATATATCCATCATCACTCTAAATGTCAATGGACTGAACTCACCAATAAAAAGACAGACAGTAGCAGACTGGATTTAAAAACAGAATGCATTCATATGCTGTCTCCAAGAAACGCACCTCAGCTGTAAGGACAAACACAGACTCAGAGTGAAAGGATGGGATACAATACTCCAAGCAAATGGTAACCAGAGAAAAGCAGGAGTGGCCATACTGATATCTGATGAAATAAACTTCAAATTAAAAAAGATAGTAAAGACAAAGACGGTCATGACATAATGATAAAAGGCACAATGCAAAAACGAGAAGACTTGACACTAATCAACATATATGCTCCCAACCAGGATGCACCAAAATATACAAAGAAACTACTAACAGACTTGAAAGGAGAAACTGATGAATACACAATCATAGTGGGGGACATAAACACCCCGCTAACAGCCATGGACAGATCATCCAAACAAAAAGTAAATAAGGAAATAACAGCTCTAAACAACATATTACAGCAATTGGACATCATTGACATTTACAGGACACTTCATACAGCAAAAAGAGACTACACCTTCTTTTCCAGTGCGCATGGAACATTCTCAAGAATAGACCATATGCTGGGACACAAAAGTAGCCCCAGCAAATTCAAGAAGATGGAGATCATACCAAGTGTATTCTCAGACCACAAAGCTTTGAAATTGGAGATCAATTGTAAAAGGAAAGCAGAAAAAAATCACATATACAGGGAGATTAAACAACAGCTTATTAAAAATGGAATGGATAAAAGAACAAATAAAAGATGAGATTAAAAAATATATAGAAATTAAACACAATGAAAATACAACATATCAGAATTATTGGGACACAGCGAAAGCGGTAATAAGAGGGAAATTTATATCATTACAGGCCTATCTCAAGAAACAAGAAAAATCACAAGCAAACATCTTAGCATCCCATCTTAAAAAACTCGAAAAAGAAGAGAGACAAAACCCAAAGTCAGCAGAAGGAAAGAAATAAGAAAAATTAAAGCAGAGCTAAACCAATTAGAGAACAGTAAGACAATAGAAAAAATTAATATTACGAGGAGCTGGTTCTTTGAGAAAATCAATGAAATTGACAAACCCCTGGCGAGATTAATCAAAGGACTAAAGGAAAGGACACAAATATCCAAAATTAGAAATGAAAGGGGAGAAATTACCACTGATACCACAGAAATACAAAGGATTATAAGAAAATATTATGAAAGATTTTATGCCACAAAATTTAACAATCTAGAAGAAATGGACAAGTTTGTAGAAACTTATAGCCTACCAAGACTGAACCAAGAAGAACTAGATAATCTAATTAGACCAATCAATAGCAATGAGATTGAAATGACTATACACAATCTCCCTAAATGCAAAAGCCCTGGACAAGATGGTTTCACCAACGAGTTCTACCAAGCATTCCAAGAAGAATTAATGCCTATTTTCCTCAGACTCTTCCAAAATATTGAAGAAGAAGTAATATTTCCTGACTCATTCTAAGAGGCCAACATCACTCTAATACCAAAGCCTGGCAAAGACAACACAAAAAAAGAAAACTATAGACCAATATCTCTGATGCACACAGATGCAAAAATCCTGAACAAAATATTAGCAAACAGAATACAACAATGCATCAAAAAGATCATACATCATGATCAAGTGGGCTTCATCCTGGGAGCACCAGGATGGTTCAACATACGAAAATCAATCAATGTGATACACCACATAAACAAAATCAAATATAAAGACCATATGGTCATTTCAATTGATGCAGAAACAGCTTTCGACAAGGTACAACATCCATTTATGATCAAAACACTAAATAAAATAGGTATAGCAGGACCGTATCTGAACATAATAAAGGCCATATATGAGAGACCCTTGGCTAACATCATACTGAACGTGTAAAAGCTGAGACCTATTCCCCTAAAATCAGGAACAAGACAAGGATGCCCCCTGTCACCACTGTTATTTAATATAGTACTGGAAGTTCTAGCCACAGCAATCAGGCTAGAGAAAGGAATCAAAGTTATTCAAATTGGAAAAGAAGAGGTCAAATAGTCACTATTTGCAGATGACATGATCCTTTATATACAAAATTCCAAAGATTCCACCAGGAAACTATTAGAAACAATTAATGAATATAGTAAAGTTGCAGGATACAAAATCAATGTAGAAAATCAAGAGCATTCCTTTATACAAACAACGAATCCACAGCAAAAGAAATGAGGGAGTAAATACATTTTGCTATCACAACAAAATGAATGAAATATCTGGGAATTAACTTAACAAAGAATGTGACAGACTTATACACAGAGAACTAAAAGACACTTTTGAAATAATTGAAACAGACTTTAAGAGGTGGAAAAATGTCCCCTACTCATGGGTAGGAAAACTTAACATTGTTAAAATGGCCATTCTGCCCAAAGCAATCTACAGATTTAATGCAATACCCATAAAAATCCCACAATCATACTTTCATGAAATAGATAAAAGAATTATTAGATTTATATGGAACCATAAAAGACCTCGAATTACCAAAGCAATACTACATAAAAAGAACAAGGCTGGTGGCATTACACTTCCTAACTTCTATTTATATTACAAAGCATCAATAGTCAAAACAGCTTGGTACTGGCAGAAGAACAGAAATAGAGACCAATGGAATAGAACTGAAAACGCAGAAATAAAAATACAAATATATGGACAAATAATTTTCCATAAAGGAGCAAAAAACATACAATGGGGAAAAGACAGCCTCTTCAGTAGGTGGTGCTGGGAAAACTGGAAAAACATATGCAAAAGAATGAACCTGAGCTATGAACTCTCTCCATATACAAAAATTAACTCAAAATGGATTAAAGACCTTCATATCAGACCTGCAAAAATAAACTGTATAGAAGAAGACATTGGTTCTAAACTTATATACCTAGGAGTCAAGGAAGACTTCATGAACCTGTCCTCAAAGGCAAGGGAAATAAAAGCAAAAATAAATGAATGGGACTAGATCAAATAAAAAGCTTCTGCACAGCAAAAGAAACCATCAACAAGGCAAAGATACAGCCAACTGAATGGGAGAAAATATTTGCCAATAACGCATCAGATAAGGGTCTAATATCTAAAATATATAAAGAACTAATAAGACTTAACAACAACAACAAAAAAACAACCTAATTGAAAAGTGGGCAGAAGAACTAAACAGACACTTCTCCCATGAAGAAATACAAATGGCCAGCAGACATATGAAAAAATGTTCATCCTCATTAGCTATCAGGGAAATGCAAATCAAAACCACAATGAGATACTACCTCACACCTGTGAGAATGGCTGTTATCAATAAGACATGGAATAACAAGTGCTGGAGAGGATGTGGAGAAAAAGGAACTCTGGTACACCGCTGGTGGGAATGCAAACTAGTACAACCACTGTGGAAGGCAGTGTGTGGGTTCTCAGAAAATTGGGAATGGCGATAACATTTGATTCTGCAATCCCCCTTCTGGGGTTCTACCCAAAGAACTTGAAAACCTTTGTCCGCAATGACTTAAGTACCCCAATGTTCATCTCAGCACTGTTCACAGTGGCCAAGACATGTAAACAACCAAAGTGCCCTGCGACAGATGACTGGATAAAGAATCTGTGGTACATATCCACAATGGAATATTACTCAGTTGTAAGAAAAGATGAAATATTGCAATTTGCGACAAAATGTTTGGACCTGGAGATTATCATGCTAAGTGATATAAGCCAGACAGAAAAAACAAAGAACTGCATGATTTAACTCATATGCGGATATAAAACTGAAAGCAAAAAAAAAAAAAAGAAATGAACAAACAAATAACCCATGGACACAATCAATAGTTTAATGTTTATTTGGGGACGAGTGGGTTAGGGAGGGGAGAAAGGGGAGGGGGTGGGAGAGGAGGCGGGGAAGCTAAATATAAAGGAATGGAAAGAGAAGTCACATTAGGTGGTGAACTTATTATACATGAAGTTGACAGTGCACTGTAGAATTGTATTCCTGAAACCTATGTAATCCTTGCTAAGAGATGTCACCCCAAAAGTCTAACAATAAAAATGAATTAAAAAAGAAATAATAAAAAAGTAAACTTATACTCCTAGGACTCAAGGAAGACTTCATGAACCTGTCCTCAAAGGCAAGGGAAGTATAAGCAAAAATAAATGAATGGGACTATATCAAACTAAAAAGCTTCTGCACAGCAAAAGAAACCTTCAATTTCTTTAAACATCTTGTGTTTGTCAGAGTATAGGTTCCTCAGGCCATGTGTTAAGTTTCTTCTGAGCATTGAGTTTATGGTTAAAATACCAATTAGAGTTTGTGTTGGACTGAGCTTTAGGGTTATTGCCCTTTTTAGGATGGTGGTATCAGTTAGAGTCAGAGTTATAATTAAGGTTAGGTTTAGAGTTCAGGTGATCATTAGAATTAGGGTTAAGATTAGGGTTTTATTGACTTTTGAAGGTCGGGTTTCACTATCAATTACTCTTATGATTAGGGTTAGGGTTAGGTCTAGAATTAGGTTTAAGATCAGGCACGGTTATGTAAAGGCTACATTTATGGTATGTGTTTAGTTTCTGATGAGGTTAGAAACCATGTTAGGTTCAGGTAACTAGCTATGATTAGCATTAGATTTAGGTTTAGCTTTAGTGTTAGAGTTAGGTTTGAGGTTATATTTTAGTTTTTAATTAGGGGAGGTGTAGTATTAAGACTAAGATAGGTTCAATTGAGAGGTAGGTAAGAAGGAGTGTGTTAGGGTAAGCTTTGAGGCAGGGATTGGCTCTAAACTGGGGATAAAGTCAGGGTTAGAGTAAGGGCTGGGGTTAGGTTGACAGTTATGTTACGGGTTATGTTTTAAGTAAAGTTTAAGGTTACGTTTTGAGTTTGGTATGAGAGTGGGTTAGGTTTGTGTTCCATTTAGGGGCAGGATTACACTTAGGATTAAATTTTGTGTAAGCTTCAAGTTAGGGTAAGTGTTAGAATGAGTTTGTGTTCAGAATTGATTTACTGATGATGGTTAGTGTTAGTGTAGGATTAGAATCAATTGTGAGATTAGGATGTAAATTGAAAATGAAATTTTAATGACTTAGGTTAAGGTTTGAGGTTAGGTTTTTCATTAAATATAAGGATAGTGTAGGTTCATTTTCCAGTCTAGGTTTAGGGTAAAGGCTGAGTTTATGATTAGTGTTATGGATAGGGTTCTGGTTATGTTTACATTTAAGGAAAGGGCTAAGGTTTGGGTTGAGTTTGTGATTAGTTAATGTTAGTGTTAAGGTTAGTCTGACCATTTTGTTATGGTTTACTTTTAAAATCTGATTAGGTTTAGGGTTCTGTGTAGGCTATATGCTGGGGTTATTTGTGGTGCACGATTTGTTGAAGGGGTAGGATGATGGTTAGAGTGAGGTTTGAAGTTTGATATTGGGTTAAAATTAGTTTTAAGTTTTAGGTGTATGTTTAGGTTTAGGACTCCAGTTAAGCTTAGGTTTAGTGTAAGGGTGAACTTTTCAGTTAGGATTGTGATTAGAGATAAGGTTATTTGTGAGGTTAAGTTTACGATCAGGTGGTGGTTAGGGTGAGGGCCAAGATGATGTTGACGCCCAGGGTTAGGTTTGGGGTTATGATTAGGGATTTTGGTTATGCTCATGGTTCATGTTCCAAGTAGATTTAGTTTTAGGTTTATGTTTAGGGTTTTCTTTGAGTGAATGGTTTGGGTGTAAATTGGTATTGATTTCATGGTTAAGGTTAGAGAATAGGCCAATTTTAGGTTTAGACTTAGGGCTAGGAATAAGGTTGAATTTCCATTATGAGTTCAATAGAAAATTAGGGTTAGGTTTGGGTTTAGGGTTCACTTATGAGTATGTTTAAGATTAGCTTCGTCCTTGAGTTAGGTGTTCTATTTGGGATAGTTTTAATACTGATTCCTGTTTTTTATTTTTTAATTTTTGCCACCACATTGGCCTTGGAGATCATCAAATGTGGTTTTCAACTTTCCATTTACCTAGAGGAAGTAATGGGGCCTGAATTCACATGGTCTATTCAATTGCTCATCATAGATCTCACTACTCAGTCTTCTCTCAGGTTTTCTCTAATAACTTCTCAAATCTCAAAGCGACTTACAGTTATCAGATCAGGATTGAGAGGATGACTTCCAACAAAAATGCCAAACACAAGTACCAGCCACTTCCTTCCTTCTTCCCATACCCCAAAGGACAATCACCTATGAAATTCTTAATAATGATTTTCCCTTTTATCTCAAGTTTCCATTCTGTATTTTAGTTGTGTAAGAATATTTCTGAAATACTATAATTCTGAGTAGAATAAGAAACATAAATAAAAAAAATACCAGAGGCTTCTATTTTAAATATTCTGGAAGGCATGAATGCACATACACTCTAGTATTTTGAACAGTCAATTGTAAAACATAAACTAAGTGCTTTCTGTGCTTGCTGTTCCCCACCCCCTGCCGTCTCCTTTCTTCATTTAGGAAAAGCGTTCAGTGGTTTGAGTACAGTTAAAGAAGGGGATGCCCCTGCTAAATGAACGCTCACCTATCTCACAGAACATACAGAGAGTCAGTAAGATGAATTCATGTTATAAACCACTAAAATTCCTCAGCAAGTGAACGGCAGCCTGTTCTTCATGTAGTATGGTCCCAGCCACACAACCACTAAGTATAGGGTAAAACAGATAAAAGTACGTACGGAATTGTCCAGAACAAACCACCCATTTACTCTGGTTTATCGGGGACCTAGCAATTCCTTGAAAAAGGTATGAAGTGACACAACAAAATTATCCATTTGTAAACCTCAGAACCCTGCAGAGAGCCGCAGCTTGGAGAAGAGGTTTGGCGCCAACAGGAGTGCCCTTGGCCCTCAGGATCCCAGCCTGATGAGAGCGGACAGCAATTGCAGGGCACACCCACACTCCGCAATGGGAAGAGGAAGGTGCCAGGGACCTATAATCAGAAAATTGGCTGACCACGACATCACAGTTGCAGGGCCAGCCAATCGGGGCCTTAAGGCTGTGTCAGGCTCTATGATGCCTTTTGGCCCCAGAGCCAATCATGAGACAATAGAACAGTCATGATTGTGAGTTCCATAATGCGATGCAGTGGGAGCGTTGACCCTGGGAGAAGTATAGAGGAAAGTTTAGGACTTGTGTTTAGGATGAGATTTTGCGCAGCTTCAGCTTCTGTGTTAGCATTAGAGTTAGCTTTGAGGTTAGAGATTTTTTCTAAATTGTGGTTAGCGTTCAGGATATGTAAATGTGGGGGTGAGAGGTATGTGTACTGTTGTGGTTATGATTAGTGTAAGGATCAATCTTTGAGTTAGGCTATGTATTAGGTTTCAGGTTAGGTTCTGTGCTACAGTTTGGATTGGGTTAGAAGAAGATTTGAGGTTATGGTATTAAGAATACTTAAATGAGGGCTCTGGGTAGAATGGCTATTGATAGAGTGAGGTAAAGGTTGAGGGTAGACTTAGATTTTTTGTTAGGCATATGGTTTGCGTTAGGGTTTGGGTGATTTAATGATTAGGGGTAGTGATATAGTTAGGCTTAGAGTTACCTTTGAGGTTGGCATTAGGTTTTAAGTTAGGGTAGGAGAAGGGCCAGTTTTAGGATGTGGTGAAGATTTCAGTTTATGATTAGGTTTTTAGGATTAGGGTGATATTTAGCCCAGATGTCAGGGTTGGGTTTTCCATTAGAGTTGTGATAAGTGAACCCTAAACCCAAACGTAACCCTGACTTTCAATGGAACTCATAATGGAATCTTAACCTTATTCCTAGCCCTAATTCTAACCCTAAACCTGGCCTGTTACCTAACCTAAACCAAGAAGTCAGTCCCAATTTACAACCAAACCCTTGACTCAAAGCAAACCCTAAACCTAAACCTAAAACTAAATCTACTTGGAACATGAACCATGAATATAACAAAAATCCCTAAGCGTAAACGCAATCCTAACCCTGGGCGTCAACATCATCTTGGCCCTCACCCTTACCAGCACCTGATTTTAAACTTAACCACACAACTAACCTTATCTCTAATCACAATCCTAACTGAAAAGTTCACCATTACCCTAATCCTAAGCCTAACTGGAGTCCAAACCTAAACATACTCCTAAAACTTAAAACTAATTTTATCCAAAAATCGAACTTCAAACCTCACTCTAACCGTCATCATACCCCTTCACTAATTGCATACCAACCATAACCCCAGCATATAACCTACAAAGAACACGAAACCTAATCCCAATTTAAAAGGAAATCTTAACAAAATGGTAAGCCTAACCTTAACACTGACCTTCACTTTAATCACAAACTCAACCCAAACCTTAGCCATTTCCTTAAATGTAAACATAACTAGAACCCTATCCATAACACTAATCATAAACTCAGCCTTAACCCTAAACTTAGACTGTAAAATGAACTTAACACTATCCTTATTCTTAATTAAAAACCTAACCTCAAACCTAAACATAAGTCATTAAAATTTCATTTTAACTTTACATCCTAATCTCACAATTAATTCTAATC